>JAQFVV010002136.1:0-33996 GCA_028023455.1 Epiperipatus broadwayi | reverse complement strand
GATTTCATTATTAGCATTCTTTTTCTTTTTTTCTCTTCTTTCTTTCTCTTTCTCACACCCCCTCTCATTATTATTACCTTCATTTCATTATTAATTCTTATCTCTTTCTTTTTCTTTTTCCCATCTCTGATTTCATTATTAACATTTTTTCCTTCTTTTCTCTTCTTTCTCTTTCTTTTTCACACACCCCTCTTATTCTAGTAGGTTATATTTTACTTCCATTTTATAATTTTCTCCTTTATTCTCTTCCTCTTTTATCTCTTTTCCTTCTTTTCTTTTCTCTCTTTCTCTATCTTTCATTCTATCAGGTTACAATATATATATATATATATATATATATAATTTGCAGCAGAAGTAACTATAAATTCTCTATGAGTGAAATATAAACTAATATTTCACTATGAATAACTGAATAAAAAGATATCAAATAATAGCACATATTATCTTAGCTCTGATAGTATTTAAGCATTCATTTATTGATGTGTTATAACATATAATGTGAATTCTGTGGATTAGCCTGATTTAAGTATGAACAGGAATGTATTCTGAAATCACTATTATACATTCAGGGTATCAAGTTATTGCATCAAATTTTATAATCCCTCAATATTTTATGAAATGTCCCTTTAGTAATGATAAATATAAATAATAGTTGCTTAAAGTGTACAATTACTTCCACTTTAATTTCATATAAAATAAGTTGTTAATATATATATATATATATATATATATATATATATATATATATATATATATATATATATATATATATATATATATATATATATATATATATATATGATATATTTTTGTTAAACTGCTTTCAGAATAGGTTACAATTACATGTTTTACACATACATTCATGGACATAATTTTTCATTAGCAAAAAGATCATTTGTTTCCTATTAACAATTATTTTTAATAAGATGTTATTTAAATGTCTGTTCAAAATCATAATAAGGTCAGATATTGTATGATTTGTCATAAAAAACATTACATTAAAATGAAAATACATTTTACAATATTATTATTGAATAATATGAAATGCAACCTTCATCAAATGAAATTCAAAGCAAGATTATTTTAGAGGTTCGATATACTTAATTCATGAAAACTATTGACCAAATTAAATCTTATGTTGCACCTGATGAATAATCTGGAAAACATGATACTGCCCTATGAAGAGAAATAACAAGTGTACTGTTAGTAGATAATGTATTTCAGTTTTTCATTTGAAAATGATATCATTTCAATTGTGATCTTTTGATATTTTTAAATTAGGGGATATGCATTTGCAACAATGAAGTGAAGTTAAAAGCTTCTCATATAAATTCCAAGAAGAAATTTTAAATATTTATAGTCTTTATTGTTCAAAAAATATTATTAAAGATGTGAATAATCATTTGCAAACTCTTACCATATTCTATCATCTAAATTTAAATGCTTACCATCTTCTATCATCTAAATTTAAATGTATAATTAAAAGTTGGTGTACTATCTCTCTCTCGTGAATTTTGTGAATTTAATATTACATGTTTGGATGTTATTTGAAGAAACAATCAATGGTGAAAATATGATTTTTATTGACAGTGGGTCAATAAAGACTCCTCTATTTGAAATTGTAACAGTTCATGGTAACTATTGTAAGTGGAAGGTGCATATAAAATGTGATATTTATCTTACAATTTAATATTAGTCACAAGATCCAGAAAATGTATACTTACAATACAATTTATAATAAACTAAAGATCAGCAATTCAAGCTAATGTACATGCACTTTTTTATGAATGTTTTAATAATAAATGAATACTTTCATTTCCAACACAAGATAAAGTCTTTGCGAAGGAATATAATGAATCCACCTATTCTTTCAATGCAAATGCTTAAGTATGGGCAAATCTTAAGTACTGGTAATTATAATTATTGTTAATATAATCTTTATTATGATTCTGATTGTGAATAACAGTTAAAATATTTACTTGTTATTGACCAATAAATATCAATGTTTATTAATAAAAATTTAGATTTAATTATATAATGGGTGATAAATCATAAATTATGAATGAGTAATAAAAATTCCAAATTTTATATAAGATAAAATAATATAATTGTACATGTCAAGAATATATTTCTACTTTATCAATGATTAAATTTTTTCACTATCCCAACTCTTACCCATGGAAGAAGTATGTAACATGGCACTAATTATTTACAAAGTAAATTAATATTTTTTTTATTAAATTGACCATGAAGTTTGCTAACTAATTTATAATATTATACCAGTATATCCATAATAGCCTTGTCATCCAATTCCAGCTATTGCTATTTCATCTTCTATAATGAATTCTCCTCTATGTACAATTTTCCAAAGCTGATAGGAAAGAGCATCCAAACTGGAAGATTAGTCATTTATATCAAAGAAAAATATAAACAATTGTTAATTAACAAAAAATATATAACACAAACTCTGTCCTGTAGTACGCTATATGCTTAATACAAAATTGTATCAAAAATCTTACCACATTCCACATCAGTGATGATTATCAAATGCCAAGTCACTACAGATGGAAAGCTGATCTAAACTTTATTTAACAAATTTTTTTTTGTCTAACTTGATTTCAAGCATAATGGATTCTTGCATGTTCTAGGCATGTCTAAGGTACCAAGTATTGAGGTAAAATAAAACTAGAATTTTTATAAACATATATAACCAAGTATTGAGGTAAGATAAAACTAGAATTTTTACAAACACACCCACACACACACACACACACATATATATATATATATATATATATATATTCACTAAAATAAAAACTACAAAATTTTAAAAAATGCCTATATAAAATTAAAGATTAAAATTCTTTGCTATAGCCAGCTTCAGTGTATTCTGCCATCTTAAGTAGCAATACGTTAATATTAACTAACATATTGTTACTTAAGATGGCAGAATACACTGAAGCTGGCTATAGCAAAGAATTTTAATTTTTAATTTTATATAGGCATTTTTTAAAATTTTGTAGTTTTTATTCTAGTGAATATTTTTATTATATTTATATTATTTGATATTACATATGTATCGGATGAAAGATTTTGGTTTTGCATATACTGACTACAAGGGTGACACTAGTCAAAAATTGGAGACATTTATTTTAAGGGTGGACAGGATATATAAAACTGAATGCACCAGACTAGCTCAACTAAGCAAATGAGATCTTTGTTTTGTTCCAAAGGTTGGAAGGTAGCAATAGAAAACAAAATCAGCCAAGGAAAATGGAATAAATATTTTATTAGTAGTATGATTAAATAAACATTAATCTGTATAACAAGCTTCAAAATACACTTAAAATGCACTACTCATACCTTCATCAAAATTAAAATATGTTAACATTGCTTAGAAATAATATCTGCACATTGAATAATTATAGTGGAAAGAGTGCAAAAAATACAGTAGCAGAAGTACTAGTAAGTATACAGTGATCTCATGCAAGAAAAATGGGGTTATCTTCTTGCTTATAACCCTTAGTTATAAAAGAATAAATTTCTGTATTTGTGATTTCAAAGAACTTATGCCAAAACAGGAGAAAGGTGATGGTAGCGTCCAAAACATTAACACAAAAAAGCATTAAAAGTTATTACTTTCAATTAATTTACCTCCTGAGTGAGACACTTTAGGAGGTCATGATCTACCTATGGAGAGGGTTAAAATAATTGTATGTGCCTCTAAGAAATGATTGGGAAGCTTGAAGGAATAAAACAAAAGACTATTATATTTTGTAATAGTCTATTACAAATAATTAAAGTTTCATGACATAAGTAGGTCTACTAAAAATTGGTCATGAGCCAGAAGCTAATTAAAATAGTCCGTGTAATATCCAGACTGTTTTCTATAACAAAAATGAATGTGAGATTACAAATAAAACTATACCATCTTACTAAGACTTAAATGGAATGTACAGTACAGGTTTGAAACTAGCACTCTTTTAAGAGAAAAATATCAATGCACAGAAACTGATTTACACAAAATAAAAATTTGAAACACAAGTATATAAAAAAATACAACAAATCTAAGACAATAAAATCATTTAAATTGTAGAACAAAGGTTCCTTAATAAAAGATAAATGCTACTGCACTAGGCTTGTTGAGTGTAGCCCATTGATCTGGATTCACTGACAGTAGGCTTGGGCGAGTTGGTTAGTGGTTTCTTTGTAGTTGGTTCTTATGGCATTATAGGCAGTTAATGGAGACACAGGGAACATAAACCTGTCCTGGTAAAAAGCTTAGCAATTTGTGACATGAGAAAACATCTTTGTGGTAAGTTTAGGGTTCATTGTAAGTGAATAATAATTGCAGGATCAGCTTTTTTTCAGAATATGCAGGAATTTGCAGGAATAGTTTGTGCAAGTATCTGTTAGAGTTGGTGCAACTATATCCCAGAGTTCTTGCAGGAATAATTTGTACAAGTATCTCTCAGAGTTGGTGTAAGTATCTCCTCGAGTTGGTGTCTATTTTTCAAAGTTGGTGTATCTACAATAGCCTAATTAAGCCTTTTGTAGCTGAATCTCATATCTGAACCAACTACAAAACTTTTTTTCTTAATTAAAATTTATAAAATTATTCATCTAGCAAACAATAGCTATCTAATTAAAGAAAATAAATTGCCTTTTACAGATCTAGGGATTAACAAATGAAAAATTCTTTTCTTTCTTTAATTAGTCACTCTTATTAATATAAATCTTAAATCTGAAAAGCAATTTATTATACAATTTAATTTACATAAATAATAATAATAAAAAAACTAATCTTAGGTTTTTTTTTTTCAAAATTAAGAACTAAATATAGCTGTGGGGTTAAAATATAACTCCCACATACATACATATATATATATTTGTACAAACAAAAAAAAAAAACTTTTACATCAAGTTTTACAAACAACCAAACTTATAAAAAATTATTTTATTTTTTTCACCCCTATAAAACTTCAACTTTGTAATGGTATTTTAGGCATCCATTACAATATATATATATATATATATATTGTAATGGATGCCTAAAATACCATATACATGTTTTGAATGTTTATATATATATATATATATATATATATATATCAAAACATTCATCAATTCACCTTGGTAAATGTCCATGAGTTTAACAATAATGTCTCTTGTGGATTGAGCTCATCGCTCTACTAATCATCCTTCCTTAGTAAGTCATTCATCACCCATTAAAATTCCTTGAAAGTGTACTTGAAACTATGTTGCTTTCATTTTCTGCAGTTGTTTCCCTTCTGGATCTATTTAGAACCTTATTGAAGGACTTTGGATGTTTATTTAGGCATTAAATAGGTAAGCAGGTTAAATCATTGCACTTCTATGGTAGGTCTGTAGCAATCCGGCCTTATGGAAATATTAATTTAGCCAGAATACATTGTTTAGCAGTTCATAATTGATTTAATTTTTTTTAATTTACTATTTAGCGTTTAATGGGTTATATAAGAAAAAAGTTGCTATATCATATATGTATAGTTTTTTTTTCTTTTTACAGAAAGGATAAACACACAGACAGTTATTTACATTTCCATACTCATCATCACCCAACTCAGATAGTTTCTGCAGCCAAAACTCTTTTAAATAGAGCAATTAACCTTTTTAATGAGACACATTTGAAAGAAGAAATAAATCATATCAATAATCTTTTATTAGCAAATAGTTATAATTACAAATTTATATAAAAAGCCTTATTTCAAACCCAAAATAGACAAAATAGGTAACAAAAAGATGATAAAACAGCTATTAGGATTTGTGTTTCATATGTAAAAGGAACTACAGACAGTATAGGACGTATATTAAAATGCTATAATATAGATACAACATTTTCTGCTCATCAAAAGATCACCAATATAATAACCAAGCCTAACAATTCAATCCCTCTTGAATCTCATGGTGTCTATCAAATCTCATGTAAAAATTGTAAAGCTTCTTACATAGGTATGAGTAATCGTCGTATCAGTGTTAGGAGAGATTAGCATGCTAATGCAGTTAAACAACACTCATCATCATCAGCACTCTCACTCCATACTATAGATTCAGGTCATAAAATTGATTTTTCTAGTACCAGGATCATATCTAGATGTGATAATCTCTACCAGTGCAAAATTAGAGAAGACATTGAGATACTTAAAAAGCCAGAATGTATCAATAAGCAAGGTGATACATGCAAACTTCCTCCTCTTTAGAAAGATTTTTTTTAAAAAACATTCCTAAATTTACCATTTTTGCTATTAATTTATAGGTATTATTTGGTGGAATTTTAATGTTTATTCAAATCAGTGATTGTAGCACCTCTACAACCATCTTTCTACCTTTTATAACTCTGTGGATGACTTGTGTGACCAAGTCGAAACATCAGTATATTAATATTAAAAGCTTTCAACATGGATGAACCCGCAAAATATGTATTCTATATATATATATATATATATATTACAAGCATAAAGCTAAACTAGTCAATATAAAATCAAAACTACCCCAAATCCAAAATTAAACCAGACCAGCATAAAAAATAATATTAAAACACATCCTAAGGTTTCACTGCTACAAGCAGACTTTTCAAGTGTAAAGAACTACAAAAACTACACCATATATATATATGGATGATATATATATATGGATATATGTGTAGGTATATATATATATATATATATATATATATATATATATATATAGGTGTGGTTTTTGTAGTTCTTTACACTTGAGAAGTCTGCATGTAGCAGTGAAATCTTAGGTTGTGTTTTAATATTATTTTGTGCTGGTCTGGTTTAATTTTGAATTTGGAATATATATATATATATATATATATATATATATATATATATATATATAACGATATCTGTGCTCGTTACAATATATATATATATATATATAATGCTAGAGATGCTTTACTTTTTTTTCCTGTCCAAATAATAGTGCAGTTTTAAATTTCAATTTAATTTCAGTTCAGTTCTTGTGTCAAACCATACAAATTTATCAAACCTTTCTCTGTTTAAATGTCAGTTGTAATTTCTAATAATTTTGCCCCATGAAGATTATACAAAAAATATAGAATGTTCAAATAAGTCATCTATCTTCTCTTGGATTTGTACATTCCATCTTTAAATGTTTGCTTTGTACAGTTCTTGTATCATTTAAAAAATAACAAAGAATGATGGAAATGAACTGGGTTTTCTATTATACCTTGCTTAGTTTCCAGTGTTTAGTATATTAGAATTTCCATTTCCTTTTTTTTATTGCTGCAGCTGTCTATTTTGTGTGTATTATATTTATTGTAGTTAAAAAATAAAATTATGTAATAGAATTCTACTTTTATCTTCCATATTTGTTTGTCTAGTGATTTGCTTGACATTAAGTCATCACTATGTTCACTAAGTCTAAGTCTTTATTTGTGATGTTCGACACATTAATAAATAACTCACTGTTGATCTCTCTCTCTCTCTCTCTCTATACATATATATATATATGTATGTCAACAGATGGTGTTCTACCAAAAACACCATCAAGCGTATTTTGTTTACATAAATGTCAGAGAATGCATTCATTATCTCTAACTTTAATTCCACTTTCAGATCATGATTTCAACCTATTTGCTATCATCAGTGAAAGGCAGGAATAAGAACTAGATCTAAACACAAACTCTGAGCGTTTATGAAACAGTTTCTATTCAGCTTGCACCCGTGAATTTTTTAGACACGTTAATGTCTTCGAACTCAGCATAGCAAGCCAGATAGCTACATGGGTCTGATATCAGTTCAGCATCACCACATAGTAGAAGCCTCTGCAATATATATCATTGCAAGAAAGATCTCAAAGGTACATTTATGAAAAACAAAATCAAGTTAAAAACTTGTTAACACTTGTATTTATGTCAACAGATGGCATTCTACCAAAAACACCGTCAAGCGTATTTCGTTTACATAAACATCAGAGAAGAATACATTCACTATCTCTAACTTTAATTCCACTTTCAGATCATGATTTCACTGATGATAGCAAATAGCTTGAAATCATGATCTGAAAGTGGAATTAAACTTAGAGATAGTGAATGTATTCTCTGACATTTATGTAAATGAAATACGCTTGACGGTGTTTTCGGTAGAACACCATCTGTTGACATAAATACAAGCGTTAACAAGTTTTTAACTTGATTTTGTTTTTCATAAATGTACCTTTGAGGTCTTTCTTGCAATGATATATATTGCAGAGGCTTCTACTATGTGGTGATGCTGAAGTGATATCAGAATAGCTATCTGGCTTGCTATGCTGAGTTCGAAGACATTAACGTGTCTAAAAAATTCACGCTTGCAAGCTGAATAGAAACTGTTTCATAAACGCTCAGAGTTTGTGTTTAGATCTAATTCTTATTCCTGTATTTCACTGACGATAGCAAATAGCTTGAAATCATGATCTGAAAGTGGAATTAAAGTTAGAGATAGTGAATGCATTCTCTGACGTTTATGTAAACGAAATACACTTGATGGTATTTTTGGTAGAACGCCATCTGTTGACATAAATACAAGTGTTAACAAGTTTTTAACTTGATTTTGTTTTTCATAAATGTACCTTTGAGGTCTTTCTTGCAATGATATATATTGCAGAGGCTTCTACTATGTGGTGATGCTGAACTGCTATCAGACTCATGTAGCTATCTGGCTTGCTATGCTGAGTTCGAAGACATTACACATGTCTAAAAAATTTACGCTTGCAAGTTGAATAGAAACTGTTTTATAAATGCTCAGAGTTTGTGTTTAGATGTAGTTCTTATTCCTGTCTTTCACTGACGATAGCATATAGCTTGAAATCATGATCTGAAAGTGGAATTAAAGTTAGAGATAGGGAATGCATTCTCTGACATTTAGGGAAACAAAATACGCTTGACAGTGTTTTTGGTAGAATGCCATCTGTTGACATAAATACAAGTGTTAACAAGTTTTTAACTTGATTTTGTTTTTCATATATATAGGAAGAATTTCTTTAACTGTTTTTTTTTATTTTTCATTAAATAAGAGAAATTACTTCATTGTGACATTTGTTTAATTTAGTGCTTAATAAAGCAAAAAATCATATATATATATTATAATGATCCAAAAGAAAGTGGAGGTCAAATCTAACTGCAATCTGCGATATCTATCTGCACTACACGGGCGCCATCTAGGCATTTGAGCCTAGAAAAATTTATAAAGTAGGCAGATAGCGCTGTTAATATTTTACTTTATTTAAATATTCAGATTGTTAGCCCAAGTCACTAGCTCATGGAGACGCAGAGATAAGAAATAACTTGTTTAATTTGTATATATAAAAAAATAAAAGCCACTGCCAGAAATTAACACATAAAAATATTTATTTATGCACATATAAAATCATTCTAACTTGAGGAATAAGTTTAACATTTTTAGATTTTTATATTAATCTTTAATTTTACATTTAAATAGATTGTAATAATGAGTTTAATATTTATTTAGTGAGTCGAGTATGAATAGACTACATAGATCTGCATTTGAAAAGAAACCTTAGGCCAAAAGTTGACAGTCAAACTGGCGCCAATCCATCTGATACATTTATGTATTCAATGTTGCATGAAAATACGACAACACAAAATACTATACTGTCAGGAATGTACATCTGAACAGTACATAGAGTTAGAGAAGACATTGTCTCTCCACCAACAGGAATGCTACATCTGTTGGCGAGTAGAAAAATAAACAAAACACTCTATAGGAATGGACTGTGGTCCTTTGCTCACTTACAAACCCATCCAGAGGCAAACAGAAGATGTGTGGCATATATATGCAATCCTGCCCATAGTGGATATCATACTACATCTACTAATTACACAAATACATCCAATCCATTGAGCTAATTCAACTACAAAATGAATAACCTTCCCTTAAACTATATATATAATTTTACAAATCTATATAGCCATTCACGCTCGACTTAATTTAACATTTAAATACATTCGCACAGATGAATTTTATAAAATTTGTTTTATAATGTTGAGTATAGATCAGCTGCATAGATTCCACGGTTAAAACATTCCAGAATAATCATAACCGATCAAAATACAAAGTCAACAATAAAGTCAATTGCAGAGGGAATACAAGAAGCCCAGTAGCATTAACATAAGATGCTGCAATGACACCAATGACCTATATATTCCAATCAAATGTGACACAGCAACACAACTGTTAACGAATCCATGCACCATCTATACGCAACTTAAATTTCATGCATTTAAAAAATTTATACAATAAAAAAAAAAATAATGGGAATGATGTTTATCAATGCAAAACATATAAATTGAAACATTATTAATTTGATCTAAACTTACAAAAGTCAGATAAGAGTCCATTTTAACATTTAAGTTGGCTTTTTTATTAATTTGTCAACTCTTGACAAAAGTTCTTAATTAATTTTATGATTTTAACAATTTTTCATTTCATATAGCTTATGGTAGAAGAGTCCACGTTCTCGTTTTTTAATTTTCATGATGTCTCCATTGGAAGATAATGTTCTGAAGGTGGCATTAGCTGGTTCCATTCTGGTATCACAGTCTTTTCATTTTTAAAATAAGTGATAGAGAACAAGTGCATCTTGTCGTTCTTTTTACCAAATCAAGTTGGAAACTCTCTGGAACTCAATATTTTTCTTGTTATAGTCCTCCTATGGATTCCATGAACAAAAATGTCACTGTTCCATTTTTTCATTATAGTCCGGGCCTTTATTTGCTTCCATTGGTGAAGCTAAAAATCTCTTTATTCTCTTATCTATTTTTGATCTGACTTTTTAATTACACAGCTTTTGGATAATTAATAAACAATCATTTCCATCTTCAAAAATATTTTATCTTTAAATCTTGTACTTTTTTTATAAAAAAAGTATGTTCAAATAATTATTTATTTGTTTTGTTTTTTTTACAATAATATTTTTAAAGTTTTGAATCTGTGCAAATATATACGTTTAACAAAACATTTTAATTTTAGCGTTTAGTATTTTTTTTAATAGATTTTATTTTTATTTGTGAACTTCAAGATTTTATTTTAAATTAATGTAACGGCATATTTATATACCGTTACAATATATATATTGTAACGGTAAAAATTGTCCTTCCACATAACAAAATCTATAACATAGGCAAAATACACTAAAGCTGATTCTTGTGGATACTGGGATCCAGAATCTGACCAACGTTCAATCCCTTCACCTCTGCTCAATAATCTAATACACTATGGATGATACTTCTCACCTTACACAGACATTCAATTTAGCCACAGTCCAGAAGTCACTCAGGGTAAAACAAAAGACTTACAAATTAACTAATTTAATATTTTTGGTCAGATATACACACATATGACTAAGTGATTAATTAATATATCAATGATTGATTATAAAATTTAATAGACTCATCTACATATATAAATAATGATGTATGTGCAGATAAATATAGAGCTGGATAAAATGAACTCACAGACAATAAAAAATATGAAAACGAGTTATAATTTTAAATATTATTAATTTAATAAAACAATAACAAATAGTAAATCAAAATATACACAATTATATAATGACAATGTGAAAGATTATGCATGCAGGCATTGCATAACTAATGAGATTAATATTACATGTTATCTCATTTTAAGTGTTCAATAAAATGTAGTGTGGTATTGAAATTTATGCCTATATTAATATGCCAAATTGATAGCTCTTTTGTAGTCTGCTAAATCATATGGAACTTTATAGCCAAAGTTATATAACTAACTTAATAGCACTCTTATGGTGTCTATCTATACAAAGTTAATTTGAGCACATATTCAAGCTCAGAGATATGCAGGTTATTGTGTTAACCTAGATTAGGTTATACACTAATGTTGGATAAGCATTTAATATAAAGGGAGAGAAAACTGGTTTATTATAGGTTTACCTATATACTCAATGACACACATTAAAAAATTAATAAACTAGAAGGTGCGAATGGGTCATTATTCATGGGCTTCAGCCTCAAAGGCTCATTTGCCCTTCAACCACTCAACTTGCTATGAATAGGAACATTAGTAGTTCAGAGAGTCAGATAAGCATTAGTTATGAATAATCTAGATTCATGTGCCCTAGTTTTAAAAGTGTGTGCTTTATCCAAACTAAGTAGATAAGTGTGACCTCTGCCAGCAACTCACCAAGAATCATGCAGCAAAAAGATAGCTATACATTGTGTACATAATAAGGACAAATATGCAACTTATACTTATATAACGCAAATACACAAAATTATATTGTCATGCCTTAAAAATAGATAGCATCTATTTGCATATCTATACAACCCAGTTCTCAAATTTAGTATTGCAAATATACTATTTAGGGACTAAATTAATTAGTAACCTAGTTTAAGATTATCACCTGCATCTCAACATATTTAAATCTAAGGAGGACAAAGCATATTTGAGGGATAATTATGAATAAAACATTAAAATATACTTTGAGAATATCTCTATGGCTAATTCCTATGATGTATGAATTACATATACAAAAAGTTATAATTTATGACTAGAGTTTAAGCAAACTACAATTTAACTAGAGACCAACTGATTATTTTAATATTAATACCCAAAAATTAATCAGTAAAAATAATAATAACATGATCTCAAAACAGCGAGTGAGAAAAATAATAATTCAATTATTTATTATAGTGAAGATTTGAAATTATCTTTTCAGATTGATAAGCTAAAAGTATACTTATAAATACTCACGGTTTCAAGTTATTTGGCACATCAAATACATATAATATTAAAATGATAAAAATTATAGAATAAATTGGATTGATTAAAAATAGGCATAGAAGACTGCAGAAAATTATACATTTTGTTTAAAATAGATTATTAGAGTTTTACATTTTAACAGAGAATTCAATATTACAAGTTTTACACTCAGACAAGATTTATACATTAACATTTAACAGTTTTCTTTGCAGATTTTTGAAAAGGTGTTGGGTAAAGGCAGATTTAATAAATATCTAGCTTTTAAATGAAAGAATTTAAAGTGACAGTTTATGAGCTCTTAGTGAAAATTTGTCTATTTACCAGTCTATTGTCTTCATTGTAGTTAGTTCTGGCACTTGGGAGGATAATAAGTTGACACTTTTGGTGATGATTTAAAGTTAATGGGGTTTTTCCATGGTGGCTTTGCTGGTGTATGGCATATTTTATCAGACCAAAGTTCTTTACCATCCCCAGTAAAGCACAGGAGGCAGTGAGTTATTGCTGGACTAGTCCACCATTTTGAAGATAAAACGAACATGGTTTCTGTTTACAATTACTTTTCTAACCCTGGCCACCTCATTATTATTGTAAGCTTGTCCATAGCTGAAAAGTCCATTTATTTATTTTAGAAAAATATATTTAATTGATAAAGCTAGTAGAAAAATCCATTACTTGATTTTACAAAAACATTTTTAATTATGACAAGTAATTTAGATTTTGTTTTTCTGCTTTTTTCCTCCTGTTTATTGTGACAATGTTATAATATTTGTTATTAACATTTTAGATTTATAAAATCAAGTTCACGCTATTTTAGGACTATTGCATGGCATAATTTAAAAGTTGTTTACAAAACTTAAAAGTTGCTTTGGAAAAGTTACTTTGATAATTAGTAGAAAACTAATTTTATTACCTTACATGCAGAATAACAATGGAAATGGCTTATATACATATGTGATTCCAATAACACAACAATAAAATTGGTTAAATATTTTAAACTAAAATATTTTTTTAAACTAGAAATATATATAAAATGGATACATATCTGTAATATATATGTATACTATTAAATTACAGATTTACTGTCCGCATATATATATATGCAGACAGTAAAGTGATTTTGCATATATAGTAATTTAAGATTGTTTAAATGGATACTCTGAGAGGGTTTAAACCTGGCATAGAGATAGGTGTGGGGTAAAATCTGTGAAACAGGCAGGTGGATAAAAGTGACTGTTTCAATATATATATATATATGTGTGTGTGTGTGTGTACATTTACAAAAAAAATGATAGTGTATATTCAACCATCTGTTAGTAAGCTAATGTTTTGCTTTTATTAAAGAAGATGAAAATATTTTACTGAAATTAATTAAATGGCATGCAAAGTAAGGCTCAATAAAAGTAAACAATCCCGATAGTATTTATAGCTGGATGATATTTAGTGATAGGTAATAAAGGAAAAGAGAAAGTTTAATAGATAACAATGCAAAAGACTTTATTTTAAGTAACTATAAAAATGTGACATAAGATAAAGCAGAAGAGTAATATTGGTGATATTTTGATGTTGTGTAGTATAGTTAAATAAATATATCATATACAAAGATTCTGCTTATTATTAATTAGAGAATACTTGCTATATTTTTTTTTGATAGATAGAAATTGAGATTTAAAAGAATTATGTTAAAATTGTTTTAAGCCAAGAATGTAAAAAAAAAGCAAATGAAAATAATAGATATAAAAATGAGTTGGGAATAACACAATGGGAGATTGATGAAAAAAAATCCAAAATTGGGGATGGAAATACCAGAGGATTCTTATAAAAAAGAAAAAATAGTAAGATTGCTTTCAAACCATTAGCTACAATACATGATAAAAAAAACACAATGCAAAAACATGAAGCAGATATATTGATGATGCTCCAGGTAATGATGAAACAAACAAAACATTAAAAAAATGAAAGAGTAAAAGAAATAAAAGATCACATGGAAGCCAAGATATCAAAACAAACAGTACAAATACAATTGAACTCATTTAAAGTATCTATTATGATTAGATAACAGTTTGTAAAAGTGATTAAAAATATATAATTTTTATGTAGACTCATATAAAATGGAGGTTATTGGAACATTGACTTTTTGTGTCACTGTATATAATTGTGTATATAAATAAATTTATTGTGATATTTTCTAAACTAATATTTAATTCTATAATATTACTTTTACTACTTTTTCTGTATTAATTGTAATAAATTAACCACAAAAAATCATTATCTGATCAATGATGGAAATAATGTTATATGATTGTTATAGAATGAAATGAAAAAAAAAAAATATGAGTAGAATTATTTAAAGATTTTTTTACTCTTGGTCTATTTTTATAGTGTCTAAGAAAAATATTGTGGCTATAGGTTTTTTTAATATTTATCAAAAATGTGATTCAGAACATTTATAAGAAAATTATGATTTAAACCTGACCAAAATCATCTTCCAAGTTCTGATAGAAGTCGGTTGGCCTGCAGTTAAAACAAAAAGAAATACTAAATAAACTTTAAACTTATAACAATTTTTATCTCTAACATTTTGTCACTTAAATTGACAATTACATACTAAACACTTATTCAAATGTTGGCCCAAATGGGGGGGGGTCTCAATAATAATTTAATATTCATGATTAGTTCTACAAAATGATAATGTAATACAGAGCTTAAATACATATGAACTCCTGAGAATCTTACTTGTGAAATTAGAAAAATAATAAAAATATTAATTACTGTGAAATATGTGATAAAATATATATTATGATTTGGTAATTAAATGATAGAGACTTAATTTAGTGATGATATTGTGTAGGACAAAAAGGGTTTATATTTAAGCTAGCGAAGAAGGGAAAAGATTATTGGAGACTGGGTGAATTTTTTGGTCCTTAAAATTTCTTTAGCCATATCTTCACTTACTGATGATCAATGGAGGATTTTCTTATTGGCTTGAGAATGTAATATTTTAAGGCAACTCTGCAAAATATTTATACTTCAGAAACTGTGGCAATACACTTTGATGTTTTCCTATTTTAAGCCTCCAAGTTTCATAAAAAAGCAAAGCATAACTTTCAATTTTTTTTATTATCTACCCTCTAATACTCAAAAGATCAAGATTTAACTTTTAAAAGATTTTTAATGTTTGTATATTTACAATAATCAATCTGTAAGCCAAAATTTCATTTTCCAAAGCCTTTATTAGTAACTTATATTTAAGATTTTAGATAGAAAACAGTGATTAAATTGAGATAGCCCTCCTAGTTTGTTTGTGCTCCATTGTATATTTATAAATCAATGATTAGCTTCTGTATTTATCTCAGGATTGAAGGTTATTATTTATTTGATTGTTTTTATTAAAGTGTCACTTGTATCTTTGGCAAAAGATTGAGTATATGTCATGATATATTAATTTTATTTTGTGGGTTATATATACAACCTGATGAATAAATGTAAGTGTTAAGTGATAGTTAAAATAGTGTTTTATTAATAACTTAATAATTTTAATGTCTAAAAAGAAAAGAAGAGTTTGTTATATATTTCAAATTTTAAAAATTTAACTGTTTAAAACTAAAAGGAATTAATTAAAAAAAGAGAGAAAAGAAAAGAAAATCCAGAAAAGATAATAAAATTAATTTTAATAAAAATATTTTGGTCTTTCTAATAGAAAAGAATTAATTAAAATTTAAAGATATAAAAAAATGTCTGTTGCTCTGTTAAAACAGAAAAATATTTAGATAAAATTTCATTTAATTAATTATAAATTAAAAGATTAGGAAAATAATTTAACTCTTTAATAGTTTAAAAATCCCTATTGGCAGATTCACTTAAAGTTCCAAACTTTTGATTTGCCAATTACAGAATCAGCAGTAAACATATATTTATCTTTTAAAACAATATTTATTTTAGTTTAGTTTCTAAAATGCAAATTAATAATTTATTAGATTATTAATGTGAATATAAGTTTTTAAAAAAATAAATTTCTTTTATAATTGATGAAAATAATGTATTGTGATAAACTTAAAAAAATGGTTTGTTATCTAATAATAAATTTAAGCTGTACATTGTTGATCTTTCTTTGTCAAGTTGCCTTTATGTAAAAGTAAACATTTTGTACTAAAATGCAATTTTTTTTCAAAAATATTTTATATTTCACACATATTCTGTGAAAAAAATCATTACCGTGTCAAAAAAAGTCTCTAAAACATATATTTTACTTAAAAAAATCAAAATGAACAATTAGGCTACTGACAGGTGAAATCTAGTATAGAACAGAAGACACAACAAATCATTGTTATGCTGTTAAATTTAAATATTCATTCAATACAATTTTCTCAATAAAATGATTGTAAAACCAGTAAAATAACAGCAAAAATACTGCTTCAATAATGAAGTAAGGCCACATATGAAAATTACTACACAATGCACTTCACAGTTTAAAACAATAAAATCTCTGGTTTCTATATTAGTTTTAAAATAAATTATACTTCATTTCTAAATTCCATTATCCATACAATGTAAAAAATGAAGCAAAATTTTTACTTGTTGCTATTATTCAAAAATAAAAATTAAATTCCAATGTTAATTTATAAAAAAAGTGAATATACATAATCACCAGACAATGGGAAAGTTGGCTATAAAAGATTCAGTTTTTGTTACTTATTCATTGCTGCTGAAATTTTGACCACATTAGTAAACTACAAAAAAAGGCATCTCTATTATTCTCTATTTGTCAATAATTGTTGACAAATCCTGTCAGTTCATGATAATTCATCACTTAGAAGCTATGGAGATGCTTTCCAATCAGTTGTAACCACATACACCAAAAATAGCTATATACTGTAAGGGTGTTTCCTCTGAATTTTCCAAGATGTAGTCTAAATGATACAGCAAGATTTTTAGATAAATTTCTAAAATAAATGCTTAATTAATACCTATCTTTATGAAAGTTGTTTGCCATTGGCTATTATTAACATATCATACCATTTACACCTTTCTTAAACACTTTATCAATACTTTATTTATATCAAACTAAAAAAAGAAAGTTGTAAATGATATGATATGTTAAAGTAGAAGTCAATACATAGGAAAAGAAGTAGAAAATTACATTGCTATTAGTTCCTGCTGAAAATTATATGAAAAGCAATGAATCATGGACCAGAGAACTAGTTTGTGTACCTAGGAGAAAAAATAACATATAAAATATATATTAAGCATCTATTTGACATTTTCCATTATTAGATAAGTTGTGGAAGTATGAAACTCCAGGACAATGGAATAAACTAAAATTACCTCAATAATAGAACTCATTAACATTAAGTTGAAAATATCAAACATCCTAGATGCCAAAAAAAAAAAGAATTTATAAATGTTGAGCTTAATAAAATTTAGTATGATTGTTTTCAATTGACTCATATTGAAATAATTACTCTACTCATGAGTGGCAAAATAATTTAATTTTGCAAAGAGACTCATTATTAAATTTTGTTCTAATATTTTAATTGTATTTATTTAGTAATATAAATCTAAGTATATTGATATAAAAAAAAGAGAATGTTTTTTTTTATGTATTATAAGATTATTATTCTCATATTTTTAATTCTGATATTATAAGATTATTATTTTCATATTATTAACTCTGGAGCAAGGAAATCAATCAAGTTGAGAGAATTAAAAACTGTAAATAAAGTAAATTAAGCATAATGCAGTTATTTGATTTTGTCTGATCCATCCTAAAACATTTTTATTGAGTATGTACAGTTGAAAATGAAGATAATTTTTTTTATTAAGTATTTTTAT
The DNA here is from genome assembly GCA_028023455.1 of Epiperipatus broadwayi. Lineage (NCBI taxonomy): Eukaryota > Metazoa > Onychophora > Udeonychophora > Euonychophora > Peripatidae > Epiperipatus > Epiperipatus broadwayi. The sequence continues at coordinate 15,361 of JAQFVV010002136.1, read as the reverse complement.
TGTTTTTAATAAATTGATTGTTATTGTTGAAAAAGCCTCATTTCGCTTTCATTTCTATCTTCCAGACAAGTATTTATTTGGTATACATTTAATATTTACAATAAGTTATAATATAGCTACTCTGACAGACAAATTAAAACACATACCTACTAAATTGACATATATCTGGAATAAATGATGATAGGAGTTTGCCTTGAAATAAGTGCTTGGTGTCTATTAACTGTAGCTAGGATCAAACAAGGTTAAATTTTAAAGTTATTATCATCCCCATTTTTTACACAGTTACCTGCTGATTATCAAATGAATAAGCATGTCATGAAAGTAGAACATATTCACTAACAGACATAACTCCATTACAGTGTATATATATATATATATATATATATATATATATATATATATATACATTGTAACCATATGTTTTGGCTCAAAGATAGTAGGTTTGATCCAGTCAATAAATGTGTAAAATTTCAAATTTTAATTGGTAATAATTGTTAAGATATGGAATATCAATGTGTAGAGACTAGTTGTAGAATGAAATGCTTGTGGATTATAATTTTCTCACTAAGCAAAATCTCATTAATAAATATCCTAAGAAGTGATGATGATCTTGACTGTTTGTGAGACACTGGAAAGTCTGATGGAATAGATATTTATCTCAAATATTTTATCACAATTTCCAGTGGTAGCTAGTTAAATAATATTTTAATAGTATAAAACCAGTTTGAATAGTAGGAAAGTATTTAAAACTTTATTATTATTATTAAACAATTAAAAATAAACAACCAAAATCAATTTATAATTCTTTTAAATTTTCTTATAAACAATCTTTAAATACTATATTTTAATGTAAATTGAAATGCATCAATCTAGATGATTCTCACTACAGGGGTAAAACTTAATTTATTCACATTTTACAGTGATTGGATCATAATAGAACCAATCCTGTCAGATAAGACAAAGTATATAATATAAAAGTTTGTAGGGGGGGGGCTATTCTAAGAAATGTAAATGGAACAAGACTACAACTCCACTTCTGAAGTAAAATAGAAGAAATAAGCTACAAAATAATATTTTTTTTAATTGGGACAAAATTTCATAGATAGATGGATTCAAATACTATGGAGTAAACTCAATAACCCTGTGAGTCTCTACACAACTTTCCATCGATCTTAAATTCTTAACTTTACCTACTGAAGGAAACACTGGAAGGACCACTATTTGAATAAGTATTTGTCAAAATGTACTATTTGGAATGGAAAATAATACCAGAAAATGTAAGCATTTATTTTTGTTTTCTTTATTTTAACCAATTATCAGAACTAATCATAACACAAAAGTTATTTAGACTGAAGAGAAAAAAAAAAGATTAAAGTATTTTAATTTTCGCCGCTACCATTAAGCAGAAAAATCTGTTTGTGTATAAATTAATATTTCAAGAAAATATTCTAAATCATTTTAAGAAATAATGAAGAAATTAAAATTTCACTTTAAATCATATAAAGTAATTAGTTTTAAAAAAAATGCATAAAATATTTCTTATGTCATTGGAAAGATAGATCGTCTGCTTTGATATTCCCTGGGAAGTAGTCACATATATATATATATTCTTAATAGTTGCTTAATATTAAATCAATTCTATTTCACATTTTTAAGTATGAACTAAATTGCCAATAATAGTGAATAAAGAAATATATATTTTTCCCCCTTGATTATACAACATATAAAGTAATAATATGTTAAGTGTTTAGAATTACCCAGATTATTTAAGATTGTGACAATTACTGTGGATGGAAAACCAAGTAAACAAAATTCATAAATGATTTAAAAGTTTATTTCCAAAGATGGTAATAAACTGATTATAATTGTGCTACATTTGGAAATATATATATTACATATTAATTAAAATGGAAAAACCAAGTAAACAAAATTCATAAATGATTTAAAAGTTTATTTCCAAAGATTGTAATAAACTGATTATAATTGTGCTACATTTGGAAAAATATATGTTACATATTAATTAAAATCGCCTAGAACATCGTATTTATAATTAAATAGATTCTTTTCAGTATAACTTAAAAATCATAATTTGCTGATAAAAGGAAAAAAAAAATTATTGATTTTATCGTTAATGAATAACTTGCAATGTGATAATATGTTAAATGGTTTTAAAATCACCCAGATTCATTAAGAGTACAACAGATCTTCGCACAGATTAAAAAAAGAAGAAAAACAAAAATAGATAAATCAATAGATATTAATTAAACCTATTTTAAGTGACTTAATCTCAAAAATGTTTTAATATTGCTTCAGTATGCTTACATTAGTACACAAACCGATAAAGGATTTTTATTGCCATTGGAGAAATGTGTGAATTTTGTCTAAAGATGTTAATATTGAACCAGATAACCAATATATATATATATTACTCAGGAATGTTTGCTTATCATATCTGTTTTCATATTGTTTTACTTATAAGAACGAATCAAACTTCGATAAAGTCCAATGTGAGAAAATGTAATGTTTGTTTAGTTTGTTAATTGTTATATATAATATTGTAATGCGTTTTTTTTCTTTCATGTGTTATTCAAATATTAGGTTTTTTTATATATATATCAGGGTATAAAATATACACCTGGGTCTCTTTTTACGTGGACTTATTTAACACGATTTTGAAGTTACGTGATTCGTCTTTCACCGGAAGTCGAAGTCCGATAATGCGCTATTACTTTAAATAATAAATTTCACACCCTTATGTTATATTGAAAGTAATAGCACATTATTGGAATTCAACTTTCATCTTTAGTAATTTCAATATTTTCAGTGCTTTATAATAGTAAGATTTTATTCAATAATGAAATTAATATCATAATTTCCACATTTTATGTATACACACATTAAATTTTACAAGATTATAATGTAAATTTGTTCAACCATTGTGCATGTTAATTTTGCATTTTAAATCACATTCTGTTTTTGCTTTTTAAAAAAGAACTTAATCAATTATTAATCATTTAGTGTCCACAAGTTTATTTTTAAAAGATCAGTAATAGCAGTGGGCACAATTGAAAATTAAAATCTGATTTTTAATTTTAATTAACACTTTAAAAATTACCTACGGGCGACTTGAAATTAATATGATGTAAAACGAAATTTGATTTTTAAACAGAATTGAAAATTAAAGGCAAAAATAAGAATTTAATTTTTAGTTGTTAGTTTTAATTAAATTATTTCCCAGCAGTGGTGAATAATTGTCTTTTTATTATCATAAGACTAAGTTCATAAACAATTAATAAAATCATCATCGCCGTCAACAGAAAACCATTAACACAACATGAGAGTGAACTTGGTGCTAGTTGTATTTCCTCTTTTGAGAATAATTGCTGAGATATTTTTGACTTCGTTTAAGGAGAAGCCAAATACATCACATCACATCACATGAGAATCTGATTTTTTACTAGTTTGCAAATGAACATCTTTTTGGGCAAATAGCGATAATAATTAAAACGTGTATAAAAAAATTTAAATTACTTTACTATAAATTATGCATAAAAATATATTATTTTAAATAAAATTAAATATTATAGTTAAAAAAAGTTTGTCTTGTATCATTTTTTTTTCAAATTTGAAATTTTTTATTACTCATATTTTATTTCCTTATTTATTTTGTGCGCGAATTTTAAAGTAATTTTACTTTGGTGCTTTGCTTTTATGCGAATTTTGAAAAATCACAGATCGCATCCCTCCTTTTTCAAGGTAAGTTACGTCTATTTTTGTGCAATTTCATTTGTGCATGTTTTCTGAGGAACCTATCTATCATGTAAAACAAGACTCAGGTGTACTAAGTAATGATGTATCTGTGTATAAAGTTATATACATTTATTATCCATATTTATATTATTTTCCCAATGAAGGTAAAGCATAATGTTAAATATTATTTATCTGGTAAGAAAGAGAAATGTTTACCTCTTTCACTGCTAAAACAGATGTTAATATTATATTGAGGAGGGGAACAAATAGACCCAAACTGGTCAAAAATATACACATAATGATACCATTGTTCTATTATATAAAATAATTTAATAAGCATTTTTTTTATTATTGCTTAATTTTGATTATGAACAAAATGTCCACTTTAAATACAAAATGTAGTTTAATCCTCCTTGTTTACGTGTACATGGCTTGCTATAATAAAAGGTATAATTATTGTTTTGAAATAATTAATAGTTATTTTACTGATATTGGTGGTCTGTTTATAAAATATTAACAGTTTCTGCAATGTGCAATGGAATATTTATGTTTCCACTTAGATTATTAGTGTTTTACATTGCTATTGTATTCATCACAATTTGTGATAGATTTTAGGATGAGTTAGGGCTACATATAAGAACCTTAGATATAATAATAATTAAAATTGTACATGGGATGATAGAGAATTCCCCATTGTGATTAATATGAGAGGATGATATTTTTAAGGCTGATTAAGAGTTAGTGCTTAGAGCATAGTTACACCTAAAATAGGTAGATCCCATGGTCTGAATTCTGTTTTCCAGTGGAGAGGCACTGTCCACACTTTTATACCTATGAAAAGGTTTCAGAATTGGCCATATTCTTTACACAACTATTATGTTGTTTCTTGATATACAACAATCATGTTGTTTTGTAGAACCTCCTTTATTTAGATCCCTCAAAAAGTTATATAGTTAATATTCCACCATGTATGATAAAGTGTAGTGTGTTTTAGATCGAATAACAAGGATAAGATAAAGTCTGATATAGCTATAGTGTTGTCTAATGGAAATAGTGTCTTTCTGATGTTGTGTAATCTTCATCAGTTTATAAACAGACCAACCAAAAACTTACTAGTGTTGTAGAACTTTTACATAAAATGGCAAGGTGTGTACATGGACAATGGAGATTGGTTTTCAACAAGTAGGTATTTACTGATGAATTAATAATATCAGTTAATTAATAAATGGTTAAGTTGTGGACATAGTGAATGTTTTTGGTGTCATGTGTGCATTTAACTGATGATGTTTGCCCCATGTTAATGCAATAAAAATTTTATATAGTAAATTATAATAAATTATTACTTGTTTTAGAGAGTGATAATTGCCTTTATCATATTCTAATAACTCAAACAGCTACAATTTAATATAACAAATTGTAATTTTGATCTTTTTTTTATTTAAAAGTTGTGTATATCCAAAGGATATTATACATTTTGTTTGCAATTTCAATGCTAAAATAGCTCAAATAAGTTTAACTATCTTAGTCTACCTGATAGAATAATAAAGAAACATATCCAAAATGTTTGTCATATTAGTTGGTCATTACTTACCACATCATTAATTTTCATCCCTAATTTTGGAATGGATTTATCTTGTTTCGTGTAATGTGTCTGAAAGAGACTTGTACATAATGTAAATAAATATTGTTGTGTTAAAAATTTATTTAGTCTTCAGTATTCTTATTGCTAATCAACACATCCACACATTATATTATTGTTATTGCTATCGACCTATCCTATGATTATGGTGTAATTGTCATCAATCAATATTGTAAAGGTCACTATATGTAGGTATATCAGAATAATTGTGTTAAGTCCTGTAATTTATGAGTATATCTAGGGCATCCTAACTTAATAATTAAACAAACTAACCTAAAGAATATTAGTTTAAGTGATATACTAAAAAATTAAAAACCTAATATTGGTTTCATCAGTTCATTTGAAACCACAGATCTATCATTCACTGGTCTTGGTTGCCTTGTTTCTAATTAATGGAGAAAGAAAGTTGGAAAGCTATTATGTTTAGCTATTGAAAAATTACTCTTACTTATTGGAACTTAAAGTTTAGCATACTTAGGGAATGTATAGAATTTATTTAAATTATTGAATATGGTTTAGTAATTCAATTCAGTATTAAAAGCTATTTTGTGTGTGTTATGCTTGGGTAGTGGTAAAATCCCTCTCACTGACCCAAGTGTATCTTGTATATCACCCTTTACGCTATGTGAACCCTGAGAAGGATAAATTATATCAATTTGTGATAGGATTGGAATTTATGGTAAATTTGTATCCAGTTGGTTATTGTAATTAGAGTGGAATTGTTTTACATTCACTGTGAGATAAAATGTCAACCAAACTTTAAATTATCTAATACTTCTTTTGTCTGCAACGTATAGTTGGTTTTGACTTTATGGTGAATATTCTGGTCTTAGTAAGCTTAGAATCTGTATTTCATTTAATTATCTTATTATCATTTAATGCAATATCAAATTTAGAGTTCTGTTCATCATCTTTCATCATCATCATTCCTCTCATTTGTCATTTCAATCTTTTTTTACTCTCTTTTTCATCCTAATTCATTATCCTAATTCACACATCATTCATTGGCTCTTATTCCATTCTCATCCTAATCATCCATTAACTCTTACACATCTTCATTGTCAGACTCATTTTATTTTATTATTAATTATTTGCATCATCCATTTAATCATTTACATCTTCATTTACTTATTGCCTAATTTATACTTCTAATTTCATATTCATTCAATCGATCTAATTATTATTTATTTATTAGTTTGACAATATGAAGTTTATTTTATAATTTTTTGTCTGTTTGCTTGTTTGTGAATTTTGAGGCTAGCTTGACCAAAAATTATTAATCCACCTTGTGATCTTCTCTAAGATTATAGTTTCATGCAAGCTTAGCTAATAAAGAAATCATCTTTAGTTTATTGTTTATATTAAATATATATTCTAGATTAGTTGTAGCTTTGATTTCCATATGTGTAAATTGGACTAATTAGATTAGGGGGAAAGGCTACAGGTAAGATTATAGTGCCTAAAATATGTGGGATGATTTATTTATGATAACAGAAATGTGTAGGCCTGATTGTCCAATGATCAGAGGAGAAGGTTACAGAAAGTGGGGATTATGGCACCTGGCAACATGTAGCCGATTGTTCAGTTGATGATGACTAGCTGTAGCTAGGTTACACAGAGGATGATTATGGTGACATCAACTTTGGAGCCTGATTCATTTATGACTAGATAGACTAGTGGGCATAATCCACATAGGGGATTATGATGCCCAGAAACATGTGAGCATGAGTATTAAAGTATTAATTATTGTTGGAGATGTTTTAGTTGTTCTAAAAGAATGATTGTTTTACAATAGAATTGGTGTGACCAAGTTGTGAATGATGTTTCTGAATTTAACAAGATATACTAACTTAAGATTGTGTGGATGATCATCACTCAAATAAGTTTTAGAGATGATCATAAATAAATTACATGGTGTACTTTGTAAAATATTATTATATAATGAAATATCTTAGATAGCAATATTTTAAATGGAAGTGGGATTGGCATAAGATTACAACATCATTCATAGTTGTACATTGATGTAAGCATAGGGATTTAGAATAGTGGGGTAGAATAATATTGTTTAGCATATGGTCAAGTGTTTTTTTTCTCACATAGACTTAAATGGAATTGTGGGTCAATGGAAAAAGTGTGGTGTTGAGATGTATACAGGGTTAATTTAATGTAATTCAAATAAAGTAATAGAGTCATATATATTATTATTAAAAGAAATATTTGTAAAATGAGTGATCTAGGAGGTAGTCCCATTCCGATAGATGCTTCTACACCAGAAGTACCGATAATTAGAGATTCAGATGTTTTTTACTTTGAATCTTTAGAAATAGAGAAGTTTGAAGAAGAAATTTCTACTAGTGGTACTAATCTGGACCAACTGATACAAACATAATGTATCAACCCTTAATGGAATTAATGAAGAAATTAATGAAAAAAATATGAGAGTATGAAAAGGGAAATGAAAGAAAATAATGAGAGTATGATAAAGGAAGTGGAGAAGAATAGAAAAGAAAATAAGGAGAGTATAAGAGAGTTGAAAAGTTAAAAACAAGAGTAAGATAAAGGAAATGGAGAATAATATAAGATGATTAGAGAATAGGATAGAAGAAAATAATAAGGGTATAAAGATATTAGAAGATAAGATGGAGGGATTTGAAAATAGAGTTGAGGAAAAGATTGAGAAAAAGATAGAAGAATCAAGAGAAGTTTTGAAGAAAGAGATAACCCAAAACAATGAGGATGTTAAAAGTTCAATGGAAAAATCCATAAAAGAACAGTTAGAAAATTTTAAGAAAACTAATATAGATGAACTCCAGAATAGATTTGAAAGTTTAGAATTGAGTTGTAAGCATAATAATGTGCAAGATAAGGAAGATATTGATAATTTGCACCATGAGTTAGAAGCTAGCAGAGTCGATACCAAGGAAAAATTTATTCTAATACAGAATGAAGACAAAAAGGTCAAAATGAGTTTTGAGGAAGAGATTAAGCATCAACAAGTTCAATTGAAATTGGAAATGAAAAATAAAATTGAAGATCTTGAGTTTAAAAATAAGATAGGAAGCACTATAGAAAAATTGCGGAAAGAACTTAGTGAAGGTTTAAGAAAGGAAGCTAGTTATATGGACTGTGTTAAAGAACAAAAGGTTGAATTTGATAAGCATGTTGAAGAGTGTAAAGGGAACAGGAAAAATATATAGAACAAATGTAAGAGAAGAATAATAGAGAATCCCAAATATTAAATGCAGGTGTTGGAATGGAAAATCTCCAAAGAAAGCCAACTATTATGTCCAGAGAGTTAACTGACAAAACTGAGGTTACTTTGGTGAATTCAACAGAAACTTGCATAAAACAAGAAATTCCTACTAGTAGTGATAATAATATGTTACTCAAAGAGGGAGGGCCTGGTGTTGCCCAATTTTCAGAGATAAACCCAACCAAACGAACCATAGAAGCTAACCCGAGCAATGCCAGCTCTATGGCTCTACGGTTTATTCATTATCAAACCATTTAAGGGAGAGCACAGAGAAAATCCTCTCGAGTACTTACATAGTCTAGAGGAGTTGTTCTCTTTGTGTGGATTGGCCGAAAATGAGAAATAAACCATATCCTGCAACCATCTGTATGCTTCGGCTAGAGATTGGTGGCAGTCTTTTTTCGATAAGCCAACCACCTATGGGGATTTTAAACACATGCTACTCATGTCCTTTTGGGGAGATGATAAGCAGGATAATATCCGCTATCAAATCTCCCAAGAAAAATATAGCCCATGTAAAGGAAGTTATTTTTCCGAGGGCAAGCAGTAAGATTAAAAATGCTGACTGCATTACCTCTTTCAGAGCATCAGATAGTGAGGATTCTCCACCACAATTTACCTAGGTCAATAGGGCAGGTCCTAATTGATCGGTACAATCCTCGATGCTCTTGAAATATGAATATACTTGGGAAAATCATCCTAGAGTTAACAAAGAAAAAACCCAATATCCTTTAATGAACATAAATGTTAGGGAAACTCCAAGGGTTCAAAAACCTCTTGAAAGGAGATATATTCCTCCTAAGCTGAGGTTTTCTCCGTATTCTGGTGCCAATAGGCATTTAAGTCAGTCAAAAAGCAGACCAATTATTTTAAATCCTAAACCTTCAACTAGTGGTACAACCACTATAATTAAGAAAGTTGGGGGTAAAGCCCAAAATAAATTGGAAATTTTAAACTGAACAGGTTCTTGTACAATAGTTCCTTCTTACAAGGACCTTCTGCTAACAAAAGGAGAAACAATGTGATGTGGATCATAAACACCCTAGATCTAGATATTGATTATCTATAATCTTACACCCCAGGTGAACCACCCATTATGTATAACTGCCCAGTTATAAAATTGGTTATTGAAGGGATAAGTATAGATGCACTAATTGATTGAGGCAGCCAAGCACCCATCTTGTCTGAAATTACATATGACAAAATTTCAAACTTAATATCTGGTATTCCCTCATTACCCATAAAACAGATTCAAGTAACATTGGCTAATGGCAAAAGGACCAAGCTTTGTAATAAACAGGTCTGGATAGGTTTTAAAATTAATCAAATTGAGTTTGAGCATGTGATTCTTGTTATGCCTAGACTGATTCATGAAGCCATAATAGGCTCAGACTTCCTGATTAACAATAATTCTATAGTTGATTATCAACCAAATTTATTTACTTGTAAAAATCATGTCTTTCAGTTGGAATATGGATCACATAATTTCCCCAGTCAATTATTGTGCATCCATGACCCATCAATTGATGTTAGTATAAAAGCAAAAATAGGACACCTTAGCTCTCTAAATTTAGGAATAATGGAAAATTTATATCAATTGATGTTTAAATACAAAAAAATTTTCTCTAAAGTCCCAGGTATAATAGAAGGATATACTCATAGGATTAAGTTGAGGAGCACTGAACCTTTCCAACAGAAAATGTACCCTATTCTTTACCAATATCAAAGTGAGGTACAAAGTCAAATTGACCAGATGTTGGAATGGTGAATTATTAGGAAGTGCCCTTCTGTTTATCTTAACACTCTTGTAATTATTAGAAAGAAGGATAGCAGTATTCAAGTTGCTTGGATGCTCGAATGTTAAACCAGATGATTGTCCCGGAGCATGATATTCCTCTGCCAGTACACGAGCTCTTGGTTAAGTTTAAAGGGAGGTCAATTTTCTCCACATTTGATCTTACAGCCAGTTTATGGCAAATACCACTTCATGAAAAAGACCAAAAATATACAGCTTTCCGTTTTCAGGGCCAATCATATATTTTTACAAGGATGCCCTTTGGTCTTGTCAATAGTGGTGCTGGTCTGATCAGATGCCTAGACATGATTTTTTCAAAACAAAAGAGAAAGGCATCATGTATGTGGACAATATTGTCATAGCTTCAAGTAATTTGGCAGAGCACATGAAACACTTGCAAATGTTTTTCCAAGAATGTTCCTCCAAAAATTTAAAGATTAACTTAGAGAAATGCAGTATTGCAGCAGAGAAAATCTTTTTCTTGGGACATTTAGTCAATGCTCATGGTATAAATCCACATCCAGAAAAGATTGCTGCTATACAGGATTTCCCCATTCTTAAAACTAAAAAGCAACTTCATTCTTTTCTCGGTCTATGCAACTATTATCACAAATTTTACAAGGACTTTTCTGGTGATACCATTCAATTGTACAACCTGTTAAAAAAATCTAAGAGGTGGGTTTGGACTACTGATCATACAAAAGAGTTCAACACAGTCAAGGCTACCTTCCTCAAGAAGGTCATCTTACATTACCCTGATTTTAAAAAGAAATTTTATGTACAAACAGACAGTAGTCATGATGGTCTAGGAGTAGTATTATATAAACTTAATGATAATCAGGAGCATCAAGTTCTCTACTTTCTAAGTAGATGTTTGAAAGGGGCTGAACTGAACTACTCCATCATGGAAAAGGAAGCAATAGCAGTTGTTTGGGCATTTTAGAATTTGTGCCAATTCTTTCTAGGCTCCGAAGTGATTGTTTTATCAGACCATAGAAGTTTAGAATTTTTAAACTGAAGTTATCTCAATAATGAGAGACTTATTAGGTGGAACTTATATCTACAACAATTCAACTATAGCATTGTATATGTTGAAGGTAGAAAGAATATTCCAGCTGATATTCTGAGCCACCACCCTGTCTCTATTGTACCACAACATTATTGTAAATAATTTAAACCCAATTGTGGATGAATCTATAGTACAAGACTATGATCATTTTGCCGCTATTCAAAATCAAGATGCAAAATTAAACAATATTATTTCTGCTTTGGAAAATTCTTATCTTGGGAATAATAATAATGATAAGAATATTAAAAAAATAACTGTAAAATATAAATTTAATCATGGAATCATAATGTATAAGGCTAATTTAAAGGATGATAACTCATGGTGAGTCATCGTACTGTCATGTGTTGTAAATATAAACTAATCGACTATGCTCATGGTAAATATGGACACTTTGGTGCTCCAAAGATCTACCATGTATTAAAACCTTATTTTTATTGGTCTCACATGTATAGAGACATTGTGAAAAAGATAAAAATATGTAGTATTTGTATGAAATCAAAATACTGTACCAAATCATTTGTCGGTACTTTACAACCAATAATTCCTAGTACAGCAAATGAATTACTTGCACATGATTTTTACAGACCTGTCCCACCATTTAACTGACAAAAATTTGTATTGGTTGCATATGACGTGTTCTCTAAATTAGTTTCCACCTATCCTATACCAAGAACCGATGCTAAAAGTACCATCAGATACTTAACTGTTTACCAGTTTTTATTAGTTGGAAAACCGGATATAATTTTGACTGTTCATGGCACTGCCTTTATATCAAGAAAATTGAACCAATGGGTTCTAACACAAGGTATTAAACATATCATAAGTTCAATAAGGAACCCTCAGTCAAATCCTTGTGAGCAGGTGATGCGTGAGCTCAGTAGACTCTTTAGAGTCTATGGGCAAAATGACCATAAACAATGGCTCAAAAAGCTTCCCGAGTTGATTCACTTTATTAAAGTTACTTTCAATGAGTCTACAGGATTTCCTCCTATCCGATTACACTATGGATGGCATGAACCTCTGCTTATTAAGACACCATTACCTTTCATAATGGAGGAGATTGATAAAGACAGTGACATAGTTAGGGCACATAATAGGCTGATAAAAATGGGTCAAAAATGGGTGAAACAATCTAAAACCAAGCCACATCCATTTAAGGTCAGATACCTTGTACTACTATGTACCCTTCATGTTAGCAATGTACAGAAAAATCAGTATAAGAAATTTCTTAATTTATATGAAGATCTTTTTCGAATAATTGCTCAGGTTGGGGAAAATGCTTTTATGCTCTCGACCCCTGAAGGCCCAAAAGGAACGTACAATGCCTGCAGTTTAATACCATATCCATCCACAGATTAATACAAAATAGAAAAATGTACATCTACAAAGTGGAAATCAATTTGTTAATTGTTTTAAAAGAAAAATATTAAGAATATAGATATAAATGTTTTCTCTTATTTAAGTTATTATTATTCTGCAATGTAAAATTTATATGTAAAAATTTAAAATTTTCCCTTTGCCAGTAAGGGAATACTGTAACCATATGTTTTGGCTCAAAGATAGTAGGTTTGATCCAGTTGATAAATGTGTAAAATTTTAAATTTTAATTGGTAATAATTGTTAAGATATGGAACATCAATGTATAGAGACTAGTTGTAGAATGAAATGCTTGTGGATTATAATTTTCCCACTATGCAAAAGCTCATTAATAAATATCCTAAGAAGTGATGATGATCTTGACTGTTTGTGAGACACTGGAAAGTCTGATGGAATATATATTTATCTCATAAATATTTTATCACAATTTCCAGTGGTAGCAAGTTAAATAATATTTTAATAGTATAAAACCAATTTGAAAGTAGGAAAGTATTTAAAACTTTATTATTATTAAACAACAATTAAAAATAAACAATCAAAATCACTTTATAATTCTTTTAAATTTTCTTATAAACAATGTTTAAATACTATATTTTAATGCAAATTGAAATGCATCAGTCTAGATGATTTTCACTAGAGAGATAAAACTTAATTTATTCACATTTTACAGTGATTGGCCCATAATAGAACCAATCCTGCCAGATAAGACAAAGTATATAATATAAAAGTTTGTAGGGGAAGGAGACTATTCAAATAAATGTAAATGGAACAAGACTACAACTCCACTTCTAAGCTACAAAATATTTTTTTTTTTAATTGGGACAAAATTTCATAGATAGATGGATTTGAATACTATGGAGTAAACTCAATAACCCTGTGAGTCTCTACACAACTTTCCATCGATCTTAAATTCTTAACTTTGCCTACTGAAGGAAACACTGGAAGGACCACTATTTGAATAAGTATTTGCCAAAATGTACTATTTGGAACAGAAAATAATACCAGAAAATGTAAGCATTTATTTTTGTTTTCTTTATTTTAACCAATTATCAGAACTAATTATAACACAAAAGTTATTTAGACTGAAGAGAAAAAAAAGATTAAAGTATTTTAATTTCCGTGCTACCATTAATTCAGCATTAATCAGAAAAATCTGTTTGTGTATAAATTAATATTTCAAGAAAATATTCAAAATCATTTTAAGAAATAATGAAGAAATTAAAATTTCACTTTACATCATATAAAGTAATTAGTTTATAAAAAAATGCATAAAATATTTCTTATGTCATTGGAAAGAGAGATTGTCTGCTTTGATATTCCCTGGGAATATCAATTCTATTTAACACTCTTAAGTATGAAATAAATTGCCAATAATAGTGAATAAAGAAATATTGATTTTTTCCCTTGATTATGCAACATATAAAGTAATAATATGTTAAGTGTTTAAAATTACCCAGATTATTTAAGATTGTGACAATTTCTGTGGACGAAAAAACCAAGTAAACAAAATTCATAAATGATTTACATGTGTATTTCCAAAGATCGTAATAAACTGATTATAATTGTGCTACATTTGGAAATATATATATATATTAAATTGAAAAAACAAAGTAAATAAAATCCATAAATGATTTAAAAGTTTATTTTCAAAGATCATAATAAACTGATTATAATTGTGCTACATTTGGAAAAATATATGCTACATATTAATTAAAATCGCCTAGAAGATCGTATTTATAATTAAATAGATTCTTCTCAGTATAACTTAAAAATCATAATTTGCTGATAAAAGGAAAAAAAAAATTGATTTTATCGTTAGTGAATAACTTGCAACGTGATAATATGTTAAATGATTTTAAAATCACCCAGATTATTTAAGAGTATAACAGATCTTTGTGCAGATAAAAAAAAAAGAAGAAAAACAAAAATAGATAAATCAATAGATATTAATTAAACCTATTTTAAGTGACTTAATCTTGAAAATGTTTTAATATTGCTTCAGTATGCTACATTAGAACACAAACCGATAAAGGATTTCTATTGCCATTGGAGAAATGTTTGAATTTTGTCTAAAGATGTTAATATTGAACCGGATAACCAATATATATATATATTATTCAGGAATGTTTGCTTATCATATCCGTTTTTATATTGTTTTACTTATAAGAACGAATCAAACTTCGATAAAGTCCAATTAGAGAAAATGTAATGTTTGTTTAGTTTATTAATTGTTATATAAAGTATTGTAATGCGTTTTTTTTTCTTTCATGTGTTATTCAAATATTGTTTTTATATATATATCAGGGTATAAAATATACTAAGTAATGATGTAGCTGTGTATTAAAGTTATATACATTTATTATCCATATTTATATTATTTTCCCAATGAAGGGAAAGCATAATATTAAATATTATTTATCTGGTAAGAAAGAGAAATGTTTACCTCTTTCACTGCTAAAACAGATGTTAATATTATAT
>JAQFVV010002135.1:0-34039 GCA_028023455.1 Epiperipatus broadwayi | reverse complement strand
AATAAGCCAGAAACTAGTCTGGGGATATTGGATGAGTAGGCAAAAGGGGCTTGGAATAATTTGCAACTCTACTGTATAAGTGACTAATTGAATTTGGCCTATTTGTACACATGCACATAAGTACACATTATATAAACAAATATGCATGTATTTATTTATATGGTTGCTTTACTGATTTATTTATATGGTTGTTTTATTGATTTATATATATGGTTGTTTTATTGTGCCACAATTCAAATTAAATTTGTGATATTGTTTCTACAATAATTTTGTTATTACTACTCATAAATTGAATATTAAAACAGGCAGAACTCACTATACGTATTGCCACTCACAGCAAGCTAGAGTAATCAATGGATGCCAGAAGACTTGTGCATAAAGTCCCCATCTAGTGCCTACTCACCCAACATCCCTAGACTAGTTTCTGGCTTGTGGCATTCATCAGTGAGGGGCTTTGGATCTGAGAGCACTACATCTGGATCTTAGGATCTAATGCAACCCTCCAGCAGTCACCTTTTATCTCTACTTAACTACAAAACTATGAGTCTTAAATTGAAAACACCTTAATATTTTCAATCCAAGCTCATCAGCTTATGTAGTCATATAGGTTTGAACTCAGTTCAGTACCTATACATTTTTGTGTCTTTGGTTCTTTAATAACCATAGCCACCACTATCATATTAGGCAGGATTGTTTTTAAGCCAATAAACATCACATGATCATCATTTTCCATGCTTGCTTATAACTGTTATTAAAACTGGCAAAACTCACTATACGTATTGCCACTCACAGCAAGCTAGAGTAATTGATGGATGTCAGAAGGCTTGTGCATAAAATCCCCATCTAGTGCCTACTCGTCCAATATCCCTAGACTAGTTTTTGGCTTGTGGCCTTCATCAGTGAGGAGCCTTGGATCTGAGAGCCCTGCAACTAGATCTTAGGATGAAATGCAACAAGCCGTCTGGCATCCATTGATTACTCTAGCTTTCTGTGAGTAGCAATATATATAATGAGTTTTGTCTGTTTTAATAAGTTATAAACAAGCATGGAAAATGATGATCATGTGATGTTTATTGGCTTAAAAACAATCCTGCCTAATATGATAGTGGTGGCTATGGTTATTAAAGAACCAAAGACACAAAAATGTATAGGTACTGAACTGAGTTCAAACCTATATGACTACCTAAGCTGATGAGCTTGGATTGAAAATATTAAGATGTTTTCAATTTAAGACTCACAGTTTTGTAGTTAAGTAGAGATAAAAGGTGACTGCTGGAGGGTTGCATTAGATCCTAAGATCCAGATGTAGTGCTCTCAGATCCAAGGCTCCTCACTAATGAAGCCACAAGCCAGAAACTAGTCTGGGGATATTGGATGAGTAGGCACTAGATGACGATTTTATACACAAGTCTTCTGGCACCCATTGATTACTCTAGCTTGCTGTGAGTGGCAATACGTATAGTGAGTTTTGCCTGTTTTAATAACAGTTATAAGCAAACATGGAAAATGGCGATCATGTGGCTTATTGGCTTAAATTGAATATTTAGATCCAATTAATTGTTAAGAAAGATCCCTGTACATATACACAAAGATGACGAAGGCACAAATTAGATCATGCAAAAACATTATTAAAATATTGTCATAAAAGATTAATAATTATAAAGATTAGGTAATCTTTAATAAATAAAAAACAAATAATCAAATTGTCATATTATAAATAGCAACTAAACTGAAATACAGATAAATAAATGTAATAACTGTCTTATTGTGACACTTCTGCCACAGAGTACTCCTTTCTTCATATTGATGACCCCAATACAAAAATAAAAATAATAATTAATATGATGAATAATGATAGAACCGTCAGATTTTAGCTGATACATGAAAATACTCCACAGATAATTATACAGATGCTGGCTAAATAGTTTTTAAACCTACATCTATTTATGATGTATTACAGTAAAATATTTTTTAGTTTGAAAGAAGCTAAATAAATAATTTTAGAAACTTCATGCTAATTGAATAATTATATCTTGATTGCAAAAGAAACTTGTATGTTTTGATTATTTATTTAAATGAATCCAATACATTGGGATTAATTGTTCGAAATTTCCTCTTAATAATTCAATTCACAACAGTGATTATAATAATAATTATGGATAATAGAAGTTGTCTAAAATGTAAATAAAAATCATTTTATTTATTTACTTTTTTTTATATATAATTATTGTTCCTTTTCAAAGATATATTTATAATATTCTATCTACATACATCAAAGGAGTAGGTATATCTTTGGAAAGGTCTAAAAATAACATTTATCCGGAAAAATAATAAAATATTATTTACATTTTTCATGTGATAGTATTACAAAAATGTATTTTAAAATATATATTTTTCTATTTATGAGATTGATTTGTTCATAACCCATTTTCCTTCTAAAATAAGCAAAATTGGAGAAAGTCTTAGAGGGTTGTTTTATAAAGACGATAGATGGTAGTGAAGACAAAAGACTAAGTTAAAAAAAATTTAAATTTTTTTTGGGGTTGATGTTGTTTACGTGTACATTGATCTTTTGAGAACAGCAATTAGTACTGATTGTGGATGAAAGTATAAATTGTGATTGCAAGAGTGAGTTATTTGAAAGATTGAAAATTTTTTGTGTTTAACTGTTTAAAAGATTTTCATTTGCCATTGTAGATATAGTTGTTGTTTTTTTTTTAAAAAAAAGTTGTTCTTGTTGAATGTGTGTTAGTGTAAGGATAATTATAAAAAAGTTGTATGTAAATTTAATTCGTTTTAGTTAAGTTTGTTACTGAAAGTTTTTTTAAATTTTAAAATAAGACGTTTATTTTGAGAAAAAAGGCAAGGTTTGGGAGCCTAACATTAGAAAACATGTGGTTGTGATTACAGTTTGATCATGTTTGGGAAAAAGTTTTTTTTTTCTGTATAAGGGTGTGTGAAAAATAGGAGAGGTATTATAAAGAGGTACTTATAAAAAAAGTTGTATGTAAGTTTAATTCGTTTTAGTTAAGTTTGTTATTGAAGTTTTTTTTACATTTTAAAAGAGACATTTATTTTGATAAGAAAGTTAATATTTAGGAGGCCTAACGTTAAAAAATAAGTGGTTATAATTTGATCAAGTTTGGGAAAAAGTTAAAAAGTTTGTATTTTTCCGTATAAGGGTGTTTGAAGAATAGGAAAGGCATTATAAAGTCAAATATACAATAGGTGAATTGAAAAATAAGAATATGGATTGTATTTGTATGGCACAGTGTATATACGATCGGCAGAAAGGAATTAGACAAGCATTAGTAGAAGTGTGTGCTGAGGTGTATCATTTGAAGTGTTTGAATAAGAATAGGAAAGATGTGACAGGTTTCTGGTTATGTAATCAGTGTGTAAATGTGATTAAAGAGGTGAGAAAGTGGTTTTTGAGTGTAGGTAGTCTAGAGAGAAAGTCAGAGGAGAGGGAGCAAAATGTAGTTAAGGAAGATAGGATAGAGTATGGTTTTAGTGGAATGACAGGAAGTATGGGTGGAGAAAGTAGTAATGCAATGGAGATGGTTAGACAGAGAATAAGTAAGATAGAGGAAGAAGTGAAGGATGTAGAAGTAAAATTAAAATTGTTAGAGATAAAGTGTGAGGAGATAAAGGAATTATTGAGTAGAAATGATAAGGAAGAAATGGATAAGGAGGTCCAGAAGATGGTAGACAAGGTTACAGATGGAGTAGAGAAAGTAGATTATGAGACAGTGTTGATAGGAGATTCACTAATAAGAGAATGTGGGGATATAATTGCAAGGAAAAATAGCAGGTATGTTAGAGTATGTATGCCTGGAGCAAAAATTAGGGATGTGACAGATAAAATAAGAAAGCTAGGTAGTAAAGATGTATATGTTATGGTAGGGACTAATAATTTGTTAGAGCCATCAGAGAGAGTAATAGAGTTGATTAGAAATTTGAGGAAGATTAAAGGAAGAGTAGGGGTAGTTGGAGTATTACCAAGATTTGATAAGAGGTATTTGTTAGATAGAGCATGTTCTATAAATGAAAGAGTGAAAAAATTGTGAGAGAGAAATAATGTTGTGTTTGTGGATGTATGGGATTGGTTTATTGGAAAGAGGGAGTTATATAGTAAAGATGGATTGCACTTAGGAAAACAAGGAAGTGAAGTTTTAGGGAGTTTGATATTTAAAGAATATAATTTGGGAAACTTTTAAAGGGGGGTGGGCTTTTAAATTGTAATATTATCAAAAACAAGATGAATGGAGGGGATATAAGAAATAAGCAAAAGATGGTTGATTTAGATATAAATGTAGATGTGGAGAGGGAATAGTTTTGTAAGATTAATGGTAAGAAAGTTTGTTATAAACATAATGGCGTAGAAAGATCAAAAGAATTTATAAAAGAATAGTTAGGAAATAAAAAATTGTTAAAATTGGGTTTTTGAATATGCAAGGTGGTAGGCGACCAGAAAAGTGGCTGGAATTAAATAAAGCAATTGAAAATGAAGAGCTGGAGGTATTAGCAGTAGTGGAAACTCATCTAAGAGAAGAAAAACCTATTTTGGAAAAGGTGGTATGGCAGGGTGTAAACAGAAAAGAAAAAAGGGGTGGTGGTATAGGTGTTATATCGAGGAAATATTTAAATATTGTTAAATGTCAAGAGCATTTGTGGTTTGAAATAAGGTTGGGTAGACAAGAATGGATGCTGGCTGTAGTGTATATAGCTACTGGAGATAGTCAAACTGTAATGGAGTGGAACAGTAGTATATATGAATGCCTAGTTTTTAAAGAAAAGGGGAAGAGAATAATGGTTATAGGGGATATGAATGGACATATTGAAGAAATTGATGATGTAGATAATAAGAATGGTCAGTTTTTGAAGGAATTTTGTCAAAGAGTAAATTTGAGCATTGGGAATTTATCAAATATGTATGAGGGACAATACACATGGTCTAGGAATAATGTATTTCACACAATAGATTATGTATTGGTAGACAAAGAGGGAATGAATAAAATATGGAAAATTAAGGTGTTTGATAATGAAGAGAGAGTATGCAATAGTGATCATAATTTTATTGTAATAAAAATGGTTAGTAATGTGATGTAGGATAGAAATAAAGGATAGAAATAATAGTGAAAGATGTGGATGGAGAGTGAATGATAAGAATAAGTTGGAAGAATATAAAATAAAAGTTGAAGAAACCATGGAGCAGTTGGATGGGGATGAGTATAAGGACTGGTGTGGTGAAATAGAAAAAGTGGCAAATAAGGTTTTAGTTGAGAATATGCAGAAGAATAGAAGTAATAAAAAAGTGAGATAGTAAAAGTGTAAAAGAGAGGAAAGAAGCATGCAGAGAATATAAGTGTGCTATTAAGAGCAAAGAAAGTGAAAATGATATTAATGCTAAATAGGGAAAGTACTTAGAAAAGAAGAAGTTGGCTAAAATGGATAATTATAGAGAGAGGATGAAGTTAAATAGTAAATTGTTGGAGGATATTAATAAAAGTGGAAGAGATGGGAGTAAAAAAATTTGGAATTACATTAAAAAGGAGAAATGTAGGGGAAAGAGAGACAGTATTAATAAATGATGAGGGAATAGAATGCAGCTCTAGAGAAGAGGTAGAGAGAATCTTAAATAGATATGTAATGGATATAGAAAAGATGTTAGATGTGAAGGAAGGAGTGATAGAAAAAATGAAAGCAGTTAGTAATGGGAATATTAGGTTCACAAAAAATGAATTTAATGAGGCAGGGAAAAGATTGAAAAGTGGAAAGGCGAGAGGGTTAGATGGATGGGCAGCAGAGATGGTAATGAATTTAGGGCATAAAGCAAAAGCAAAGTTATTATCATGTTTTAATAAAATGGCACAGAAGACAGTTTTTCCGGTTAGTTGGAGTAATACAAGAATAAGATTATTATTTAAAGGAAAGGGTAAGGATCATAGAAAGTTAAATAAACGGTAACATCAGTTTTATATAAAGTTTTCTCATATATGGTAGCTGGAAGAGTTGTAAAATAGATGGAAGAGAATAATGTAGTGGGGGAAATGCAAGGAGGATTTAGCTCAGATAGGCGTATAGGAGATAGTTTGTTTGTAGTTACACAACTTATGGAGATGAGTAGAAATTCAGGTAGATCATTATATATGAGTTTTATAGATATAGAGAAAGCATATGATAGAGTAAATAGAAATAGATTATGGGTAAGGTTAGTCAATTTGGGAATGGATGAAGCTTTAGTAAATATTATTAAGAAATTATATGAAAATAATTATTATACTTACCAGTTAGGGGATATAGAATCAGGTAAAGTTAAAAATGGGGTGGGATTAAGGCAAGGATGCCTTATGTCACCTATTTTGTTTTTGTTGTTTTTGAGTGAAATGGACAAAGCAATAGAAAGACTAGGAAGAAAGATAGAGATACCATTAATAGGTAGCAAGGGAGTATATATTTTGTCGGGTCTGTTTTTTGCAGATGATATCTTTTTGTGTGCAGAAAGAAGCGAGGACATGTGCAAGGGTGGGTAAAGAGATGGGATTTAAATTTAGTGAAGAAAAATCAAATATAATGATGGTTAATACTGAAGAAAAAGAAGATGTAGAATTTTTATTGGGGGATATAAAGTTAAGTGTGGTGGATAGATATAGGTGTTTGGGAATCATCTTATGTAATCAGGAAAATTGCTTGGATGAATGGAAGAAAAAATTGGTAAATGAAGCAAAGAAAAGAAAGGGTTTGGTAAAGAAACTAACAGTATTTTCATATAATAAATATGATGTAGCTAGAATAGTATGGAAGGGAGTTGTAGTAGCAGGGTTAACATATGGTAATGATGCATTATGTGTTAATAAAAGGGTTTTAGATTATTTAGAGCAAGTACAAAGGGAAGTAGGAAGTCATGCATTAGATGCAGAGATGTGGACAGCAAAGGAGGCAATTCAAGAAGAAATGGGATGGTCAAGTTTTTATATGAGAGATGCAAAAAGTAAAATGAAAATGTTTGGTAGGTTTGCAGTTTATGGATAGTAAAAGAATAGCAAAAATAGTGTTCAATTGGGTTATGAGTAAAGGGCAGGCAACAAGATGGGTGAGAAAGGTAATGCGGTATGCGAAAGATTTGGATAAAGAATTTATATCAGTATACTTGTATAAAAGATGGGATGATTGTGTTAGGAGGATTGTTGAGTGTTATAGTGGTAAGGAATGGGATAAAAGAATAGAAGCATTAATAAAAAATAGGGAGTTGGAGAGATGGAGAACTAGTATGGAAGGTAAGAAGAGTTTAAATATATATAGAAGTAAACGGAATATTGGTTGCGAGTTAATTTATGATAATAATAAGGAAAGTAGTTTATTATTTAAGGCTCGAACGGGATCTTTAGCAACAAGAGAATATACATGTAAATGGAAAACCATGGATAATTTAGTGTGCAAATTGTGTAAGGAAGGTATAGAACATATTAGGCATCTGTTGATTGAATGTAAATGCTTGAAAGCAGAAAGGGTACAGATAATGAAGTTATGAGAGAATAGACATGAACAAAGTGACTATACAGAAAGTGAGTGTTTTTATGTTGGATTTGCGAAGAGATAAGGAGGATTTAGATATAAAGGCCATAGAGTTGATAAAGATTATTTTGTGAAAATGGGATGGGGCAGAATATGGGAAGACTTGAGAGTGGGGAATGGAGAATAAAATGGTTAACAGGTTTATCTGGGCATAATTGCTGAGATATTCTTGACTTCCTTTAAGGAGAAGCCAAGTACATCACATCACATCATCATATTCAAAAGATGGGATGATTGTGTTAAGAGGATTATTGAGTGTTATAGTAATAAGGAATAGGGTAAAAGAATAAATTTATTAATAAAGACTAGGGAGTTAGAGAGATGGAGAAATAGTATGGAGAGTAAAAAGAGTTTAAATATATATAGAAATAAACAGAATATTAGGTGTGAGTTAATATATGATAATAGTAAGAAAAGTAGTTTATTGTTTAAGGCTCGAATGGGATCTTTAGCTACCAAAGAATATACATGTAAGTGGAAAAATATGGGTGATTTATTTTGTAAATTATGTAAGGAAGGAATAGAAAATATTAGGCATTTGTTAATTGAATGTAAATGTTTGAAAACAGAAATGGTACATATAATGAAGTTGTGGAAAAATAAATATGAAAAGAGTGATTATACAGAAAGTGAATTATTGGTTTTTATGCTGGGTTTGGGAAAAGATAAGGGGGATTTAGATATAAAGGTTATAGAGTTGACAAAGATTATGTTGTGGAAATGGGATAGAGCAGATTATGGGTAAATTTAAAGTGGGGAATGTAAAATAAAGTGGCTAACAGGTTTATCTGGGCATAATTGCTGAGATATTCTTGACTTCGTTTAAGGAGAAGCCATAATACATCACATTAGCTTACCTAAATTTTATAAACATTATTTGCTGTTAAGTAATTAACCTGTGAGTTAGGATCGTTCAAATGCAGACTTTATATTTATGTTAAAGATCAGTATAGTAATTCTTTTTCCTAATTGTTAATAAATTATTATTGCTAAATATACATCTGTAATTTTATTGTATATGTGTTTACTGATCAACCAGTCATAGTTGGGGACACAGCAAGATTTGTGCAAATTGGAATAAAAGTTAGAAATTTTTTCAAGTCAGTAAATTGGATTAGGATCATCATCATTAACAACCATTATCAATCCACTACAGGATGAAGGTGTCTCCAAGTTCAGTCCTCTTCTCCTATCTTTAGCTTCTCTTCTCCACATCACCCTTGCACACTTTCTTATTTCATCCATCCATCTCACATGTGGTCTCTTTCTGGGTCTTTTACAATCTCTTGGAATCCGTTTTAAGATTTCAATTGTCAGTCTATTATCATCTCTTCTAGAAATATGTCCAGCCCAACTCCAATCTTTTAATTTTTTCAATGAGGTCAGTAACACCTGTTTGTTCTCTTATCCTTATATTGCATTTTCGATCTCTTCTTGTTACTCTCAACATGTATCTCTCCATACTTCTTTGAGTGGTCTGAAATCTCTGTATTGCTCTTCTATTAAGTGTCCAAATCTCAGATCCATAAGTAAGAATTGGTAAAACACATTTATTAAGAATTTTCCTTTTCAAACATATAGGCATATTTCCTTTTAGTATCAAGTTATTTCTACCAAAAGCACTCCAACCAAGTTTAATTCTATGATTATTTTCATCCATTATGTTTCCATCTGTACTAATAATTTGACCAAGGTAGTTGTAGCTGTTAACTTCTTCGAACTCATTATAATCAATCTTTATTTTCACATTTTGAGAAAATCCATTAAATATTAGTCTTTTTAACATTTATCTTTAATCCTACTTTCATCTAGTATAGTCATCTCAAAATCAGTCTAATTAACATGCAGAACTGATCAATAAATAGGTATCTAGCTATTATTATCTAGAACAGTGATTCTAACTTTTTTGAAATCATGAATATTTTTGATTATTAAAATTTTTTTTGTGAATTACCAAATTCAATAACACACACACACACACACATCTATATACAAAGTGACTCAGTCGCAAAACTAGGGATAAAAATATAGATCAACATAATTTCAAAATATATATAAATTATAGATTTCATACTAGTTTTCAAAAAAAAATTTTAAATCATTGTTAATTTGTAAAAACTATAATTAAATAACTTTTATTTAAAATAATAATAATCATAATATATTTTAATGCAATATTTGAGCAGGGCATATTTCACAAATTTCATCAGAATCAGATTTTTGTTCAGAATTATATTTTTGTTCAATAAATTTATCCCTAGCATACTTCTATAATGTTAAATAATTATTTCTAATATAATAAATTTTATCTGATGAACAAACGTCTAGAAAAAAATTTAAATAAGTATTAAAATGTTACTACCTGAATTTATGATATAATAGATCTGACTTACAAATGTTAGAGAAATTAGTTACAATATTTTTACATAATACATAAACAAAGTACATATATATATAAATTACAGCAACAAACTTTGTCAAATGCAATGAATATAATATAAACAGAGATTGCAGTAATTTGTTTGAAAATGTATAATTGCAATTTATCTGCATTATAAGTTACATACTCAAGCAATATTCTAAATTAGATAATTCACTTTAACACAGCTGTTTTATTTTTTGATAATCTTTCATAGTTTTGTAGAACACTCATTAAGCACCACTAAGCATGAGAATAAAAATCTCGGATTAATCCACATTGGTAAAAGAGTGTCTGACAGTAAACAAACAATGTGTAATATGATGTAGCCTTCACCAGCGGTGGGAAAGAAGTTTAAAGCTTATCCTTACTATACATTTTAAACAATTATAAATAAACAATTTCATAATACATTTTTCTCTTAAAAGTATAATTGCTGGAGCATTTTTTACAAAATGAAGTAGATTTTTTGTGCTATTTTGATTAAAAATTATTCACACCTTCTATAAATTGTATTCTTTTCATATCTTAAAATTAATTATTTTTAAAATTAAAGCAGATATTACTGTAAACCTCCAGTAAGCTATGTATAAACTAATACAAACCCATCAATAAAGGAAAACAAAACAAAACGGACCCACCAGTTATTTTTATGAGATTCAGATTTGATAAATAAAAACACACACATATATATACTAACTCAATCTTTATCTACATGTTACGATAATTTCTACTTATCAAAACTATATATAAATTACCTTCATTAGCAAATATAAAAATATGATTTATGTATATTTTAAAAAAATATTTAACACTCTATAAAAGTTTATTCTTGATGTCTTAATATATTTATATATCTTTCAATTCTCTAATCATAATGAATATGTATGATTACCATCAACTTAATGTTCAGTTTCACCCTAACAAACTTTCATAGTGTATGATTATCAGATTTCCATTATAAAAAAAACAGGGCAATAATATCTAATATTTATATCAAAAGAGCTTATCCAATTATTTATTACTCACTTCTTTAAAAAAAATTTCCAGTCTAGATAGAGACCTTCCAGTCCTTTTATAAGAGTTTTCATTCTCTATTTCATATCTTCCTAGAATATTGAATAATTAATTTATTCTATTTTTCCATCTTGGCAAAAGCTCTTTTCTCAAAAATTCTTACTGATTGTAATTAACTCTAATATGCCAATATATGACGTAACACAATCTAATTAATTTGGTTTATCAAAATGCATCAAAGTAATATATATGTCTACTGCTTCTATAATTTGGATTTGAATCAGGCCAAGTAAAACTTTGAGATTCCTATCAAACTTAGAATTTTTCTTTCAGTAACCAGACTAACCATTCAACATTATTAGAAAAAAGATAAGTAGCTATTCTTAGAGAATAAATGAGGATGGAAAAGTACTCAATTCTCTCATCATCCAGCAAATGATAAGTCTGGTGTTTTTTTTAGGAAGAGCTATTGGAAAGGCCTGTGGTGCCTTGCAGCAGCCTATTTAAAGATTGCACCTTTTATCTATTTAAATACCAATCAAAAAATCGTTTAAATAAACAAATATGATTTTTGATAAAATTAAATCTTTAATATTTTAACATTCTTTTCTATATATAGCCTAAGCTTGAGTGAATATGTAAAAAATATTCTTTATAATTTAATGAAATTAATCTTTAAAATGCAATGGGGTGCATAAGTAGTTATATGGTTGAAATAATAAGTAAATGTGTAACCTAGATGGTCGAATTGTTGCAAATTCTTTTTCCCATTTTTCTGAATCTGTTTAGCATTTTCTTTTTCCCATCTAGCTTCATTGTTCATCTGTTAAATTACTAGCCATATTTAATTATTTGAAAGAAAAAAAACAACTGTATACTTATTTATGCATCTCCCTGTAAAATATCAATAATTATGCGCTTATAACGCTCGTTAAAGAAGTTATATATTATTAAATCTATTTAAAGCTTAGCGCTTTCAAAGATCTATGGCTTCATAATCATAGCTGTGTGCGGTTGATAGTGATGAGGGGGAGTATTCAAATTTATGTTAATTAGATGTTTCGGTATTTTATTTAAAATATTGTTTGAATTAGTTTGTCCATCTTTTTGAAATGGCAAAACAGGTGTCTTTTCTATTGATTGATTGGGTGTCATTATTTATGAAATATGCCTCCTTTATTTTGCGCATACGGTCTTTACTCTCTTTGCACACTATTCTGGGGTTGGTGGGTTCAAATCTGTGTCCAGTAGCTTTTTGTTCAGTGCCCTTTTATACATATATATGTGCTGGGATGCTCTGTTTGTAATGGTAGTTTTTGTTCCCCCATAATATGAGGCTCTGCATCCGGCCTGCGGGCATTGTATCTGGTACACCACTTGAGATGTTAGTTTGGGATCAAGTTTATCTTTTGAATTGTTTATTAGTCTATTGGTGTTGGCTGAAGTGCGGAAACCAATAATAAATTCTTTTGATAATGTTTTAGTTAGATGTTTGGCAATGTTTGGTATGTATGGTATAGTTATTCGTGGTTTATTATCTCTGATTCTGCCTTGCTGGTTTATTTTTGCTTGGAACTGTGCTATTCTTTTAGTTATGTGTCTATATTTGTAGCCAACAGATATTAGTTCTCTAATGTATTTTAATATGTTATCTCTTTTGTCTGAATTACATTTACATAAGTAATCATTTCTATGTAGAAATGAATTCAGTCCAGCATATTTATGTAAGTTGGGAACTATTGCACTCTGATGCATGTATCCTTTAATTTCTAGAGGTTTGATGGTCATGCGGTACATTAATTGTTTATCTTCTCTTTGTATGTCTAGGTCCAAATATTTTAAATGGTGTTGATCATTTTCCCATGTGGTATTTAGTATGAGTTTAGACATCAGCTGTAATTCTTTGGTGATGTTTAATCATATTTGTCTGTTAATATATACATACATTACATTATTGACTGAAGTTTTAAGATTATGTATGCTCCCATTCCCCCCAAATAATTTTTAAAAAAATACAATTAAAAAAACAATCTAAAAAAAAAATAATAATAATTGTGTTTTAGCTGCTTTCCAGTTATTTGATTGGTCAAAATGTTTTCTTTTTTTAAATGACGTAAAAACTATAAGCATGACGTCAACAAAAATATGGGCATTTAATACATCTTTTACGTAGCTTTCTAAGCCCTGTCTTAAAAAAAAAAAATCTGATGAAAATTGGATTTTTTTATTAATTTTTTTCGTAACCGGCGCATTTAATTTTTTTTTTTTAATCGATTTTGTAATTTCCACAAAGCGATAAAGACAGAAAACTTTTATTGGCCTAAAAATATGCTTTTATAGGATTAAAAATATGCTGATTCACAAACAAGGCCTTCCATGGCATCTAAACATAATCGCAGAATATCGGGCTTGTAAATATACAATTTTTTTTTTTTTAATTATTTGAAAAAATGATTTAATTTTTATTAATTTGTGTTTATAGTGGTGTGTGTATATATAAATTCTATATTTATTTATGCTCATATGAATTCATATGTACAGTAATTTTGTGTGTTCTAATATAACCCACTTATTTTATAAAAATAATAATTCTCAAAAGGTTTAATAATTTATTATTTGAAAAATGATTTATTGGGTTTGTATTGGTGTGTGTGTATATAAATTCTATATTTATTTATGCTCATACAAATTCATATAACAGTAATTTTGTGTGTTCTAATATAATCCACTTATTTTATAAAAATAAACTTATTTTATAAAAATAATGATTCTCAAAAAGTTTAACAAGTTATTATCTATTATTATTTATATGGTGTGTTTGTGTTTACTCTTGCGTTTTGTATAGCAAATAATGATTTATAAAACTAATAATCAAATGTACAGAAAGATTGCATATGCAAGCAAAGAATCAAATTCTAATTCTTTCCTATGCCTTGATACTCATCTGTGGAGTCACTAGTTTTGCAATATCTTTCATCACATTATTTTCAAGTCTATAGCTAACAAATGGACTATATGCAAATAAATTATATCTATGTGATACAATAAATATAACAAGATAGCATCACTGGTGTGCATAAAGAATATAAACATCACTAATGTACACAAAAAAATATAAAATGAAGAGATGAAACTAATTTTATCAGTGATAAAGACAATAGCCTACAATTTCTAGTTTTAGATAGACAAGAAGCCAATTGTTATGATGACAAATGCATATCTATCTTCTGGAAATGATTTGTTTTGTATCTTTTGTTAGGATGAATCTTTTTCTTATAGACGCTTTTGAGTTTTGATAACTTTTGGGGTAAAAGATAAAAATAAAGAATTCTTATGCGAATACTTTTGGAGATTCTGAAGCTATAGATTATTTGAGGTAAGACATATATATGATTTGAAAGATAATTTTGTGAGGAATACAAAGAAATTATCACTGAAAATATAATTTAAACTTAGTTAATGATGAATTAGAAATTATGAACAAACAATAAAGTAATAACTATGTCGGATGTTGAAATTTCTTTTTTTCCTTATTTTTTAAATGGTTATCACTATTTGTCTTAGACTTATTGTTTTACTTAGTTTTTCTAGTTTCTATTAATGTAAATTTTTTTTGCTCTAACATAATTAAAACTGAAGTTATTGTGAAAATTGTGTCTCAGGTCAGTTTTTTAAAAAATTCAATATGGCGCCTGAAAACTGAAACAGTTAGAGTAACAATATAAATAGTGTGTTTCTAAATTCGTTTGATTGAAAATAAGCATTTAAAACAGTCAAAATGTATTTCGTAATATCAAAAAATGTGTAAAGTAAAGATATTTTTTGGAGAATTGACATTAGAAAATAATAATAATTACATACTTTTAAAAAGGAAATACATAATTAAAAATATTCTTTAATTTACAAATAAATATATATAGCTTACAAAAATTTGTTTCCAAAATTCTTTAATAAAGTTGTTAATAAAATATTTTTTTTAAAAAAAACCCCAATGAAATTGCAGTAGCATTTATTATCATGAATTCATTTTCATATATTAGTTTCACAATTTTTTAACATATGTTATATATATATACACACACATTCGAATAAATCATCATAATTAGTTATTTGCCAAAAGACAAAACATGGTAACATTTCTTCAAGCTCTACTGTATTTTGATTTACTTTTCAAATACTTATAACTAAATATTCAATCAACAACTTTTCTTCATCTGCCCCTCTTTCCTTAACTCTTCATACTCAATTTGTCCTCCACAATTTCTCTAGCTATAATTTTTATGTGATCAATCCTAGGACCCTACTTCATAATTTTCTTATTAATTTTTTTTATTACTATTAATTCTTTCATTTAACATTCAAATTTATTATAACAATGGCTGCCTCTGTTTTTGCACCTATTTATATAATAGTCCAAACATACAATTATTTATCATCACTGTTGAGAATGCCAATTTAAGTAATGCACAATATGAAAATATATGAAAAGTTAGTATTCTTACTATCTTCCCTATCATTTGTGATTATTTGTGAAATTGTATACTATGCTAGGATATTAATAATGATCCTATGCTCTAAATTGTACTTCAATCTAGGATTTCTCTCATCTCAAAGCTATTATTAATTTTCTTTTTCTATTGAGCACTACAGATTAATGTTATGCATAAACTCACATACTTACTTGTTACTAAAGTACAGAATTCTGAATCATGAAATATAAAACTAATTATGAAGATATTAAAGATGAAGACGCAGACAATAACAAAATGTGAATTTAATAATAACAATAATAAAAAAATACCTGAATAATTTTAGTTAAGAAAATATTAAATATTAATGAATTATGATAAGGAATTAATATTTAAGAATTGATTAGGAGCAAAATCATAGAAGAAAATAGAGATTCCCAAGTCTTAGAATCACAAGAAAGCATGATTAACTGCTTAATATTTTCTTTTTAATCTAGAATGGTTTTATTTATGACTTAAAATGATATTGCAAATACATTTTCTAACTATTATAAATATTACTGAAAGACAATTTCCTGATAAATAAAATAATTTAAATTAATTAAAACTTCTAAAGTAAAATATAATAAATAAATGAGTAAATCTATTGAATGGCAAGTTTTTATAATGAAGCTAGTAAAAA
Organism: Epiperipatus broadwayi; assembly: GCA_028023455.1. Classification (NCBI taxonomy): domain Eukaryota; kingdom Metazoa; phylum Onychophora; class Udeonychophora; order Euonychophora; family Peripatidae; genus Epiperipatus; species Epiperipatus broadwayi. The sequence continues at coordinate 17,874 of JAQFVV010002135.1, read as the reverse complement.
ATTTTTCTTTTATCTTATGAAAAACAGTCCTTGATTTTATTACATTCTTAATACAGAAATTATGGATTCTTATTCCTGTAAGATATTTCTACTATAGTTTACAAATAATTAGATAATGGTACAATTTAGATGAATAGTTATTTCACAGGATATAGTTAAATTATTGGTTATTCTTATGGCAAATTGTTTAGCAGGTGCTTGTAGATTTATCAGTGATGCAATTTGAGTGCATTTCTCCAAAATCTCTTCTCTATATAAACATATTTAGAATCTGTAATAAATTCCAAGGACCCTAAATTTCACTTCAATATAGCTATCCCCTGCTTATAGAAGAAAACTATTAATTATGTTCATTTCTATAACTTTTTATAAACTTTCAATATGATTTTGAATAAACAAAAACAATATATCTTGTTTTAGTCATTTGCCCTGTTTTATAATTATAATAAACATGTCTTTACTAGTATGTCAAACAGTCATTTTTTAATAAATTTGGAAAGCATACCTTTTTTCCAAATTTAAAATAAACATATAAAATAAAAGCACATATAAAATTAATTTAGGATAATTTTCTAAATGTTTCTATTATTTTATTTTTTTTATACCTATTTAACAATGAGGCATGATTATTACCATAGTTCAAGATTTTTCTTCAATATTTGTAATTTTTAAATGCTTTACTTCCATCTATACATTCATATAATGTCAAATTACATACTATAATTTTATTAGTAGATACCAGATTCTGTGAATAATGGTACTTATAGTAAAACAGTTATTTATATAAACTAGGTTTTAAACATATAAATAAATCAATTTGTTGCTTACCCACAAATCTGTATTTTTGAAATAACTTCCATAATATTTAACTACATAGGGGCTATCACACTGTTGCATAATAGATATTTCTTTAATAATTTCTTGTAAGTCTGTATCCACTGGAACCTGTTTGATGGCCAATACCTGACCAGACTCTTTGTGTAATGCCTTATAAACACTGCCATAGGAACTATAAAATGAAAAAAAAAATATTAATAAATCAAATTCTTATAAAAACCAGTAAATTAAAACTTAATTATTTATGTTAATATGTAACAATTTATTCATTAAGCTAATTGTGATAATAAAATCCTATTCTATAGATCTTTAGATAAAGTACAACAATTGATATTACTTGATCATGAAGAAATACCATATTACTTGAATTTATAAGACACACTTTTTATTTAAATTTTGAAGATGTAAAAATTAGGGTGTGGAATATTTTAATGTCTTATTTGCTTTACACTCTATGCATGAGAATAGTATTATGATCATTGATAACAGTTTATTCGGAGGTCCCTGTTTGCACTTTTCTTTTAACTCCTATTTAAGTAAATAAAAATATTTATTATTTTTCAATACCTATTATAAATCATGTTTATACTTTTTTCACAATTTAAAATACTACTGCATGCATAGCATTACATTGTTGATAGTAGTTTATTAGGGGATTTCCATTTCACACTTTTCTTTTAGTTGATGGCACAAACAAATACATTTAATTAATAGTACCTGTTAATGTTGGTACAGTTTCTTTTTTTAAAAAAATTTTTTTTTTTTAAATATTGATATTTAATTTATTATGTTTATAGAAACAGAAAAGATTATTTTTCATTTCTAATGATTTTTATAATTATATTTTGTGTATTTTATATTATGTTAAAAAAAAAAAAAAACAGAAAAATTTATTTTTATTTCTCAAAACAATTTTACTATTTCTAAAGATGTTTTTAATAATAAATATGCTACAAAGATTACATATATAAAAAAATAATCTCATAAGTTTCGATTTAATTACATCTCTAAACTTCTTTACATCTGACTTCATCATCAGCATTATTTTCACCCATTATCAATTCAATGCCGAAGGAAAGTCCAAGTTCAATTCATCTCTGATCTCTAGTCTCTCTTCTCGACATCACACAATGCACTTTATTTCATCCATCCATCTCTCATAAGTGGTAACTTTCTAGATCTTTTATAATCTTTTGAATTCCAGTTTTAAGATTCCAACTGTCCATCTATTATCATCTTTTCTAGCAAAATGTCCAACCCAATTCCATTTCAGTCTTTTAATTCTTTCAATAACATCAGTCTCATGTTTGTTCTCTCACCCATGTATTTCATTTTTGATCACTTCTTATTACTCCTAACATGCAGTCTCTTTGTATTTCTTGGTCTACAGTCTCCGTATTGTTCTTTTGTTAAGTGTTCAAGTCTCAGATGTGTGAATAAGAACTGGTAACACATTTATTAAAAACCTTCCTTTTCAGATACATAGGTATATTTCCTTTTAATATTAAAATTATTTCTACCAAAAGCAATCCAACCAAATTTAATTCTGGGATTAATTTCATCCATTATATTTTAATCTGTAGTAATAATCTGACCAACATTATTTATAGTTGTTAACTTTTCTAACTCATCATTATCAATCTTCATTTTCTTTTCTTTTTTTTTTTTTTTTTGAGAAAATCCACTGAACATTACTTTAGTCTTTTTAACAATTCCCATTAATCCTACTTCAAAATATTCTTTTGCTATTTCTTGCAACATTTCCTAAAGCTCTAAAATATTATTTGCAAAAACTACTACATCATCTATAAAATCTCGATGGCTTAAAAAATCTATTTACTTTTATTCCCTTGGCTTCCCATTTTAATCCACAAAATACTTCTTGCAATTTGCTGTAAAAAGTTTTGGAGATATGGAGTCACTTTATCATACACTCTTCTCAATGTTAATTTTTTAGTATTGTTTTGTAGTCTAATTATTGTTCTTGTATTTTTATAAATATTCTTCAGAATATGACAGCATCCTGATCTACACCTTAATGATTCAATGCCTTTTTATAGTCTACAAATCCAAAGCATAATGGCAACTCATAATCATTGATCCTTTCAATAACTTCTTTCAATACTTGGATATGATCTATTGTACTAAAATCACTTTTAAATTCAGCTGTTCTTTTGGTTGGTTAAAATCCAAAGGTAACTAACGAGTTATAATTATTTTGGTAAAAATTTGTTGAGAACTAATAAAAGGTGATAGGTTTGTAATTTCTGATATATTTTTACTCACTTTTTAAAATATTAATATTGCATTCTTCCAATCATCTTATACATCTTTATCATTTAGACATTTGATATATAACTTTGCCAAAAAATTATCTGATTGCACATGACTAAATTAAGATTTAAACTCTAAGATTAGATTTGCATATACATAAACTTGTTGAATAAGAAATTGTAACAAAATAAAATTATTTTTTTCATATCTATCATCAAAAAAAAAAAAAAGGCAAATAATTAAAATATTTTAAAAACAATGAAATTATCATGTGAAATAAAAAATGCTTAATTTTTATCATTACTAAAATAATGAAAAAAATATCTTATTTCCTATCAGCTAATTCAAATTCTTTAAAAATCATATTTTTAATATTAAATATAAAATATATTTCATTTACGTATATCTGCAGTTTTCTTGCATTAGTAGAAGAAAAGAATGTAATGTAATTGATAATTAAAAAATAATAATACATTAATTATCAATAGCAATATCAGAAAAATTTTAACTTTTTACAACCAATTACACTATTCAATTTGATTAACTTTTTGGATTTCAGTTTAAATATATTCCTCACTGAAAATTAATTTTTAAATGGCTATGAAACTTTCAAACACTTTTTCCTACTACATTTACAAGTGAAAAGTTAAATACATGATCCAAATGAAATTTAATTAATTTAAAATATAATTATGCAACAAATTTTACCCCAATTACCAAAAATTTTATAATTCTCTTTATTTCTCTAATATATATTTAAATCAGGTAACAACATACTTTTTATCTGTTTAAAAAGTTTTCCAATGTCTAAAATTTTTTAATCAATAGTACTCTCTTATTGTGGTTTTTAGTTATTAAAAATGGTTACGATTTTAAAGCATTTTTCTAATCCTTCAAAAAAAAAAAAAAAAATGTAAGATTCATCAAGATTGATGAAATATTTGTTGAGTTATGAAGTAACAAACAATTAAACTTTGAAATTTGTCTAGTAACAAGGATTATGTTTCAAATTAATGAAAATGTTTTTAAAACTAAAACAATAGCTTTAAAAAATAAAAAAAAACTTACTTTTTATTCTAAATAATATAACATAATGCTCACCAAAATGTCAAGTTATCACTTATTCTTTAGAGCTATCCTTATGTTATTTATTCCTGCCATTTAGGAACAAAAAATGAAAATCAAAACAGAATTGCTAGTGTTATATTAAAAACATGTTATGCAAAATTATAGCAAAATCTATATAGCTACCAAATTCAATGCCATGACATATTACTATAACACACAAAATACAAATCTCTTTTTAAAGACAGTAGCAACTTCTCCAAACAATATTGCCACCTAGTGCAATCCATAGTAATCAATGGATGCTAGAAGGTTAGTGCATTAAAATCCCTGTCTACTGCCTACAATGCAATATTCCAGACTAGTTTCTAGCTTATGGCTTTTATCAGTGAGGAACCTTGAATCTGAGAGCATTGCCCCTAAATCTTTGAATCTAATGCATTTCTCAGCAGTCCATCTTTTAGTTTTTACTTAACTATAAAAGCATGAGCCAAACTAAAAACACAATAATGTTTTCAATCCAAGCTAATTCACTTACATAGTTATACAGTCTTAACGCAGTTCAGTATATCATTATATTTTAAGGTCTTTGGTTTTTTAATAACATAATTATCAAATCATTTAGCTAGGATTTGTATTAAACCACTATAATAACACATAATCACCATTTCTTATGCTTAAACAATTTGTTAACATGATAGCAACTTTCTCCATGTGATATTGCCACCTAGTAGAAGCTATACACCAGTGGTCTTCAACCTTTTCACACCTGCGGACCGGTAAAAATATGGATACGGTTCTGCGGACCAGCAAAAATAAGGATAAGATTTCGCAGACCGGCGGAAGTCTATAGATAAATTTTCTTAAAGATAAGCATAATTGTTATAACTGATCAAAACAACAATGTTAAATATATAAGATAAAGTTTTATATATATATATGGAGTTTATATAATAAAAAAACTTTTTTTAAAATTTTTTTAGAAAAGTAATAAAAAATTTAATTCTACCCCCCCCCCCCAATAAACATCTGTGATAACTAGAAAAACAAATTAATTTATGAATGATTGATTAAATTTTGTTTTCGTTGTTTTCTTTTTTTTTTTAATTGAGTAAAAATGAGATGAAAAAATAAAAATTGGCTATATTAATTAAAAGTTTAAACTCTTATCATTTATTATTACAAACATTTTACTGCCCGTCTAGCATGCGGACCTGCAGAAAAGTTCCACGGCCCGGCACCAGACCGCGGACCAAGGGTTGAAGAACACTGCTATATACTAATCAATGGATGCTAAAAAATTAGTGAAATAAAATCCTTACTCATCCAACATTCCCAGGCTAGTTTCTAGCCTATGGCTTTTATCAGTAAAGGGTTTTGAATCTAAGAATACCGCACCTACTTCTAATACATATAAATACTGAACTGGGTTCAGATCTGTACAACTATCCAAGCAAATTAGCTTGGATTCAAAATATTTGTTTTTAGTTTGGGCTCATAGCTTCTGGATTAGCTAAAAAGTTAAAAGGGAACTGTTGAAGAATGCAGTAGATCCAAAGATCTAGGTGCAATACTCTCAGATCAAAGACTCGTTACCAATGGAACCCATAAGTTAGAAACTAGTCTGGGGTTATTGAATGAGTAGACATTATATAGGGATTTTGATGCTCTATCTACCTACTATCCATTGATTACTATGGCTTGCACTAGGTGATAATATTGTATAGAAAAAGTTGCTACTGTTAACAAATTGTGTAAGTATATGAAGTAATGATCATGTGATGTTTTTAAAGATTGAGTAATAAAAGAAAAAGATCAGGCTCAAGATAATTATTTTTAATTTTAAAAGGAGAGAAACAATATTGATCTTTTTTTAAATATAAAGTTTAAAATGTTTCAAATTTAAAAAAAAAAACACTATCCATTAAAAAAAAAAAATTGTCTAGACTATGATTATTCAGGGATAGATGCAAAAATAATAATACAAAATATGATGGACCTACACATATATTTCTAAGGCATTGATTTCAGGACAAAAGACAATACATGATAAATGTGAAAAAATAATAGGCATATATATTATGGATAGTGAAATATGACTCCCCAACTAAAAAATAATGCCAAAAAACTTTTTTATCAACCTACCTTTTTAGGTTCAAAATTGTGTTGAGTAAGACTATCCTATATAAATAAAAAAAAAAGAAGGGGGAGGAAAAAGATAGTTTTTTGCATGCTTTCAAAAATATGATTGTAAAAATTGATACTTAGAGGTTTGTGATAATGAAAAAATTCTCATACAAATAAGTTAACATTTAATTTGGTTCATAGCACAACAAAACTATATATAACTTTATATACTGGAAAATTTTCAGCATATATATTTACCTTTTCTCAGAAAATTTTTTTAAAAGTATAAAATGTGCATATATTTATAATATAAACTAATAATTAGGGACTTTTTAGAAAAAAATCTTTAAAATAAAATATATTTAGATTAGAAAATTTTTAAATGTTTAATTTTAAAGAATTAAAACAATTTTTGTATAATTATTATTTTCAAAAATAAATACACCCCCACCCCCAACTTAAAAAAATTCATTGAGGTGATTTTAAAACATTAAATTGTTTTTTAAAAATTAACTTTTTGTGTGTTTTCAAGAAAATATCCCAATATACTGCAATTGTGATGAAGAAGTCTCAACAGCAAAAATCCATTTCTGATAGTTTGATGAAAACTTTCAATAACAATTTATAATAAGGTATTTACTTATATAGCGCTATGTTAATAAATTGTAACTGTAAATTAGCGATCAACTAATGCACATGCGCTTTACAAATTTTTAACTATACGTAAATAAATACTCTCATTCTCAAACATAAAATAAAGTCTTTATGAAAAGATAAAATGAATCCATCTATCTTTTCAACCCATAATAAAGTAATTTAAATTGACTGCTTAATACCTTCACACTCTCATCTCCAAACATTTAAGATTGGCCTATATTTAAACATTTGATTGAAAAGATAGATGGATTCATTCTATCTTTTCATAAAGACTTTATCTTGTGTTTGAGAATGAGAGCATTTATTTATGTATAGTTTAAAATTTGTAAAGTGCATGTGAATTAATCTAATCGCTAATTTACAATTACAATAATTTATTTTTTCAATGATTTTCACAATTTAGCAGATTAAAATTTTAATTCTAATTATTATGCCAAATGTTAGCAGCATCTGATAATCAAAGAGAAGAAAAATAAAATTAGTTAATGAGGAAAAAATAAACTTCTGCACCAACTCAATTAGTATTTTGTTATAATGATAATAACTTGAAAAATAAATTTATTTATTTGCTTGCTCCTTTTTTTTTTTGTAACAATATTAAATATTTATTTCTTGTAAATTAGTAATGATTACATATAATTTTGTTTGAAAATATTTAATTTTTAGCAGAATAGTCAGCTAAAAATCTCTGTAGGGTTAAATAGAAAATGTTTTGGTAACTTTATGGGTTTTTTTTAATTCTTTAAATTAACAATTGATTTTTAATATTTCTAATATTATTTTCATTTTTAGGACATTCAATTTTAATAAAATTTACATAAAATATAAAGATATGATCAAGAATATATTATTTTTTCATTAAATATATATTTTAGGCACTTAAGTATTGTAACGTTTATTTATATACGTTGCAAATATATTGGCATTTGGTAAAAGCTAAAAAATAAAAGTAAATTTAGATTTTTTTTTGACTATAATTTTTTTTTTAAAAAAATAACGTACAATGAAAGTTAAATTTTTCTTTCGTATTTTTTTTACTTAACTGGAAATAAAAGTAGAATTAGAGAGAACAAAAGAATTCCAAAAGCAAGTAAAAAGATAAGCTAAAAGAAAAATATTTTAGCTAATTAAACATGGCCGAAAAACTTGATTAAAAAAAATGAGAACTTAGTAATTGAAAAATGATAAAGACTGTATAAGATTATAAACACAAAACGCCATGATATTAGCATGCGCAGAAGTCCGACAACGGGACCTCTAGTATAAAAAGGAGGGATTCGGTTGGAGGAACGTCTTGGTTTAGCTGATATTCTTTTGGTTGGTTTTGGATTAGAGAATCCAGACCACTCTATGATGAAAAAGTTATTCATACGAGAGTAGACCGGAGCTTTAGCTGACATCATTACCGATGGACACCAGAGAAGCTTACGCGACTAGCCTATGGAACCAGCACCAAGATCAACTAATAATCAAAGGCCGTGAGCTCAATTCAACCCCGAAAAACTATGCATAGTTATCTACAACCTTCGTGAATTCACAAAACTTACCGGTAAGTTAAGACTACTTATTCCTGATTGTGACAAAATTAAGCGTTTGCAAACAAGTCTTAAAATAATCCCGATAGAGACTTTCATTTTTTCTGTACAAGAGACTTTTGTTTATACACAACTTTTTAATTAATTATTTTATTTTATTGATTGCGTCCTATTTGAATTAATATGTGTTCTCTCTAATTTACTTGATAAGTAATTGATTTCAAATATTTTTTTTTCTATTAGAATAAAAATATTTCTAATACCAATTTTCATTTGTGCGTTATTAATAATAGTTATTATTTTTTATTATTAAATCTATTAGTAGTTTAATAAGATTTAAAAATGTAATTTACCTTTGCCAATATGTTTGAATAAGCCCAGGAATAATAATCTTAAAAAATTAATTCTCGTTACGGTATGATGTAATACCGATTAGTTTAAAAGTTTTTTCTTTTTATTTGTGAGATGTTATATGACGATTTCAGCGAATTCTTATGAATTCTGGCGCCCAGATTAAATAAATTAAAAGCTGATTTCATCAATAGCACAATTCTCAACAATTAATAGGCCGAGTTGATCAGGAAATATAGTTATGTTTTTAGAATAGAAATATAACTCTTCTTTTTTGACATAGCTTGATCAACTCACGCGCAGTTTATATTAGCGTGTAGAGGCCTAGCAAAACGGAAAACGTTATAGTATGAATTCAAAATTTCTTATTTTGAAAAGTTGAGTAAAGTTTATTATTCTTTATTTATATTTTGTTTTTAAAATAACTTTCATTCTTTGAACTCACACTTTTAAAATTTAACTAAAACATGAAGATGAGATAGAGATTTTTTTATATTAAAAATTGTACAACTGAATGAAAAATATGGAAGAGAAATAAACAAGTAAACCCCATGTGTTCCCAAAATAAACTTAATCGTTTAGGCAGAAGATTCGGTCAAACATTCTCTTTAATAACAAAAAAACATTTTTTGAGAACATTTAAAAATAAACATTGAAATGTAATTTTTTTGATGCATCTATTAAACAAAATATATTTATTATATTTCTAAAACTAGCATTTCTATATAAAAAATAGTTTTGAATATTTGCTATTTTTTTAACTGGTAATATTATAAAAAAAACTATACTGGGAAAGTTAAAAAAAAAAAAAGTAATTAATACTATAATTATTGTATATAAAAAATTATTAATAAATACTAATTGTAATTAAACTTTAAAAAATGTTTATATTGATATTTTTTAACAAAGAATATAAAAAAAATCCAATAAAATAATTAAATTTTAAAAGTTATTAAAAATAAATATATAAATTATAAATCACATGATAAAAATGCTGGGGATGATTTCCTGTAAAATATAAATTAAATCATTTCTTGTTGTCAGTAACAATTCAAAAGTAAAGGTTAGGCAATTAATTTTAAATTTTACAAAAGCTTACTATTTATATTCATATCGGCCTTTCAAACCAATTGTGCAAACGCTTTGCGAGTGTTAAATAATAAATGAATGCCTTCTGATCAATACAAGATATAGAATTTATGCAGGAATACTATATGATAGTATTATCAGATCCAACCCAGTCTTCTTAATTAGCAATTTTGTCATATTAATAAAACATGCAATAATAATTTAACCTACAATGGCTACAATTGATATCATATATCTCTATAAATATTCAAATGCTTGAATTTCATATTTTAAATTGAACAAGAATCCTTCTTACTATCTTCTAAGTATGTCTCTATTTTGCAAAAATCAAATTAGTTTGAATGTAACTTGCTTAGTTTAAATTTTATAACCCTCCCTTTATGTTTTAGAGATACCTCATAGTGCTTTGTAAACTTGGCTGTAAATTTTTTTATCTTTTTCAAATGAGAACTTATTTTTGCTACTTTTTAAAAAAGTTGTAACTAATGGCATCAATAAGTATCAAATTTATTTTATTACAATTATTGGTTATGAAACAGTAAGATTCGCATTCGAATCTTAAGTTTCACCTTTTCTATCGTCTCTCACCCACCACCCTCTCCTACCCAAATTTAAGCTTTTTGGTATCGAATTGTGTGTGTAGCAATATTAAAAATGTATCAATATATGTAAAATCCACCATAAACACACACACGTTTCGATAATAAATTTAAAGCAATAGATAAAAATAATTAATGTAATTTGTATTTCTCTTTTAGTTATATAAAATTATATAATTTTAACCATTTATTTTAAATTATAAAGTTCGTTATTTATTGCCGTGTTTAAATTTCGTATTTAATAATAATTTTGGAAATTGATTATAATTTAAGTAAAAGTAAAAATAATTGTATATTCCCTTTTGTATTTGAAATTTTAAAAGTAATGGTCGGTGAGAGATAATAGATTAATTAAAAAGAAAAATTCCCTAAAATCTTTAATTACAAAATGTAAAGGTAAAAATAAACTTGAACAATAGAAATGCAGCTTTCTATATAAATTAAACTTACAAGAATGTATTGATTCTCCTTGGGGCAAATGAGTGGATCCAAAAATAAAATCGAACAAAAGTGAAAAGATAAGATCAAAGAAAGGAGGACATTTTGAATTTTCTCAGAACTTTTAGTAAAACTTTAGCTGTGCTCTCGATCAGTTGAGAGTCTCCAAAAATCATAAAGTAATTTACCTACCACAGTATGTTCGCGGAGAAAACACCAAGACTATTCTCCCCCCGGAGATGGTCAATCGTATGCCGAATCTTCACATGTGCCCTCCACAAAATCAACCAAGAACTGCTGCCCAAACAATTAGAAAGCTGCTGCTGCTGCTGTTAAAATAAATGAATAATCTAAATGCTGGAAAGAACTGCTACTTCTGAAATCATTCACAATTTGCTACTGACTACTGAATTGGAAAACTTCATATAAACAAGTATCTGTACCCAAGCTCTAGAGTACTCTAAATATATTAATCACGCTATAGCTCATTCTCTATATAACTTGTAAAATTATAAATTGTAAAGCTATGAATTTAATTATTAATTCCTTATGTAAATTTCTTTAATAATCTAGCTTGCCTAATTCTATCTTTTCTTGGGTACGTATTTCTAAATTTTACATTTTTATTATCTAATTATAGCATGCTCATAAGATTTCCGACCAGACCTCGCCAAATTTAAATATAGATTTTAATCAAGATGGTTGCCATATTGTCTAGCAACCTATTGATATATTTCGTTATATACTTCTGTTGGCTGGTCATCTCGGAAATCTCCATAATTTTCTAAATGCAAATCCATGATTGCTTGAAACAGTGGATGCGTGTCCTGCAAATCCTCATTAATATTTACTTCTATAAAATTACTTAATATTTTCATATAAATCGACACGCATTCAGTGCTTCATTTATTGTAAGGCAGGGGTCTACTACTTAACAAATGGCTGACATATTAGTTATTAATACTCACCCAGCTTACCTATTGCTTTTATATTTTATTAAATTTTAAGTAATAATTCCGTAAATTGCATTTCTTTGAGAGTCAAAAATGTTCTTTATTAAATGTTGATGATGTAGGGCCGAGTTATAAAATATATTAAATCTTAGCAGAATAGTCTGTAAATTATACATGTTATGTTTTAGAAACGCGATGACCTATTATAAGCCTTGGATCCTCCGGATTCTTTAGGATTTAAATTAATCCCAGTCGTCCTACACAAGCGAACAAATAAACATTCCCATAGGGCTTGACGAACATCACGCAGTTAGGAGAGTAATCGTGGCACGAACCACTTGCCCCTGATTATGCTTATGTGACACCTTACCTCTTTGGGCCTACGTCAAACGCCAGCCCATTGTTCTAAACTCATCCATGACTTTGCAGTCTCAATATACTGCCACCCTCATGTCGCCTTTCTAGACGTACCACGTGTTTTGATTATTAACTTTATTACTCAATATATAATTCTGTCTCTACATTAGTGACATAACTCGCTCTCAAATAAATGTCTGTCCATAGTAATTAGTAAATAGCTTCTTTAATTAAATAAATATATGTCCTCCATTACGATTATTAATCCTACTTTAGACTCTTGCATTGCAAAGATATAAATCCCAAAGGCATTCTCATGAAATACTTTCTCGAGAATTTAGGTAGCTAGATTACATCAGCCAAATAAATGTATCTCGTAAAATATAACAGTATCGGAAATACCGCTACTGAGGTTTGAAATATAACAAAATATTATTGGTTAAATGATTTCATATAAAATATTTTAAATAAATAAATGTATATCTTTGTAAAGTATAACAGTATCAGAAATACCGCTACTGAGGTTTTAAATATAAGAAAATATTATTGGTTAAATGACTTGGTATAAAATATTTTAAATAAATAAATGTATATCTTTGTAAAGTATAACAGTATCGGAAATACCGCTACTGAAATTTTAAATGTAATAAAATATTATTAATTAGATGATTTAGTATAAAATGTTTTAAATAAATAATTTCAAACTATACGTCTGCCGTTACATCTTTATTTATTCGATACCCATTCAATATAATATTTCCTCGATTCTGTAAAAGATAAATGTTTAATATTAATATTATTATTGGCTAACTCGAAAATAGTTTTGAATCTCTTGCATCTCCATGACCACCGTGCCTAAAGAAATATTTACTAATGTGGCATCAAATGCATTGTTTAAGTAGATTGTATTGTGGAACCGATAAACTGTTCGAAGTCAGTACTACGGGTGGCTTCACTACCTAGATGGTGCTGCAGTTCTGTGTGGTGGTCGAATTCTGCACTATGTTAACAAATCACATGAATCTGACCGTTACAGTTATAAAGAAAGCAATCAATTAACAAAAGTTGTCAATTGAATCCAATTAAACAAACATAATTTTGTTGCAATTTCTGGCTATATTTTTTAATTTTTTTTTATACATATAATATATCTATTGTAAATAATGCTAATAAAAAAATTTAATTCTAAACAATAATTATAAAAAACAAATATATATATATCTTAAGAATGATATGAGATACTGCTTGTAGTCTGAATGTCATTAAACATCACTTTAGTTGTTGCAGATTAACAATAAAATCGCACCCCTCATTATAAATCTTCTATGTCTTTAAAATCATGTGCTACAGGAAATTCAAATATTAAACAAGGCTATTAATTTTAATATCATTAGATATATATTTATAACATGTTCTAGGTATTAAATATATACCCAGCCCTTTGCACACATAAGGACCTTTATACAAGAATTTTCCCAAGTGATCACAATTTGTATTCCCTACTTCAATTAATAATGAACTATGAGCTATAGTAATCCTTAAAAAAAAATTATTTTTTTTTGCTTAAGTAATGTTCATTTATAATCCTTAATATTCTTATAAACTCATTATAATAGTTATTATGAAAAGGTAACAATTGAAGTTCAAAGTTTTATAATGCACTGAGCAAGCTTTCGGCAGATTACTGCCAGAATCAGTGCTGTTTAAAGTTTAGCAAATCTCATCGTTAAGCAAGAATATCATATATAGAATACGTATTTATAATGGGAGTCTATGGGAAAAAAATTGTTTGGTTCCTGTTGATGTAAAATATTCACATTGGTTTCCAAGCTCAAAGATTTTCTTGATTTTTTCATTGTAATGATGACTAAATATGGTATCTAAAAAGAAAAGTTTTATATCACTAGGGAAAAAATGCATATTTTCACTGTTTAAAAAGTACAGAACAGCAAAAAGAAAGAGAAAGTGAAACTAAATTTGAATTTCAGTTTTTATATTCTTTCGCAGAAGCTTTTCATCGTAATGAAAAAAAAATCCATACTGAGTACATTATTTTAAAATTTGTATTACAGTACATATTACTGTACATTTATGTTTATTACTTATATGAAATTATTCAAATTAAAAAACAATGTTTAATTATAAATTATTTAATTGAACATAAAGACTTATTGCTGTACTCCAGAGTAACAAAAGGCTTAATGCGTATCGTAAATCAGTCAACTTTAGAAAAAAAAAGTTCAACTTATTTTATTTTAAAAAAATCTAACTGTTAATTTTTTAAAGCGTCAGCTAAGTTTATTTTTCTTACTGTATATTTTTAGTAATGTAATAGTGCCTCCTCCCCCCCCCCCCATTCATGTAGAAATATAATACTTATTTTAAATGCAATCTGTTTTTCTTTTTAAACTTTTTTTTTTAAATGATTTTCTTTTGATTTAATTAAGGAACAAGTTTGTGATGATGATATTTTAGTTGTACTGTTTTCATCATCTAATATAAGTGTTGAATGTCTAGAAAAATTAAACTTTATTTAAATAATCCAAGAACTATACATTATATTTAAATAAAGTTTAATTTTTCTAAGACATTCAACACTTATATGTATATTGTATTATAGATTCAGTAATTGCAGCACTAACATTGTGCTTTATGAATAAAATATTGTATGTGCTATACAATTACAGCAAAGTCATTACTAGTATATGTATTACAATAATATACTTTTGCTTTTGGATAAAATGAATTTAAAATATCTATTCTCTGATGTCATCAGTGACGCAAAATTCAAGATGGCTGCCAAAAAAATTTTTCACGATCGTTACAGTGAAAAATCGATTGTAAATTGAAGTAGTGGGTACAAATTGATGATGATCGCTATTGTGAAATATCACTAAGTAGCCAATCGCTAAAGCGGAGTAAAGGTGTATATGTGGGCTTGGATTGATACATAAATGAAGCTTAATATGTAAATGTGGCATTTAAATGTTTCATTTTCTTGATAATGAAACACTTGAATTCTTTATGTTGATAGAATGTGGATCCTTTGCAATTGTCCAAGCCTCTTTATATTTTCTTTTCTGTCATTTCTTTTGGCACAGATTGTTCTCACATTGGGGGAATGACAGCATAGCCCATAACGATCTCATGATCGAGAAAGATTGAATTGTATTCATTATTTTGTTTGGCTCTGTTGTACAAATATATATGCTAGGCAATTCTCATAAATTTATTTGCTAGATTCACCGCAATATACAGAACTACAAGATGGAGCACTGTATGTGATTTTGTAGATGACTTGAGGAGTGTGCTCCAGTGATATTTTGTCTTGTGAGAGTGATGAAGGCAATCTAAAGATTACTCTGGAAGTGTTAGTGTATATATTCCTTAGATTTTTCCTAGGGACATATGGAAGGCTTATCCATGTTTTTAGCATATTTAAGTTTTAATTTTTATTTGCTTTCGATATAAAATTTTCAAACCACATCCACAATATATAGGCATACTTCTAACTGTTAAACATTAAACAGCACTATGATTCTGGCAATAATCAGCTAAAAGTTTGCTCAGTGCATTATAAAACTTTTGAACTTCAATTTTACCTTTTCACAATAACTCGATTATAACAAGTTTAGAAGAATTACATTATTGGATGAAAAAAAGTAAATATTTAGAAACAAACTTCAAAGATATATAGAAATAAAATGCAATTACAATAAGTAGAAAAATATGATTTACCTAATTTTTATTCAATATGCTCATACTGCATTCTGCATTTCAAGATACTGGCATACTAAAAACAAAAATCCCCACAGAAAAATACAAATTTTATTTAGCATGTTATTAAAGTCAATATTCACTATAAACAGAATTAAAATTCACAAAAAAGAAATCCAAAAATGTGAAAAATTATCTAAAAACAGTTTCTATCTAATTTTTATTTAGTAAATCTCATATTAGTAAAAAAAAATTCCTGACAAAAATTTAATCATCATAATATATAATATTGGTAAAAAAAAAAAAAACAGATTTAATAATTATGTTATTGAAACTCCAATAATCATATTATACATGCCATTTTTTAATTTTTTTTATTTATGATTACATTTTCATTAAAAAAAAAAAAGGATGGAAATATTGATTTTTAGAATTTTTGCAAAAAAAACAACAACAAAAAGTCACAGTTTTATTGATTAGGTATTTATAAAATCAAAAAATATTGATAACATAATATAAAATACATCAAAAATAAGTTTTAAAAGGTACACTGTCAATTTTTTCGGGTACATATTTCATTGTAACAAATCATAATTCAATCAAAGATCAACTTTATGTGAAATTCAAAATGGAGATCATGAAAAAGTAAAAATTGTTCATTTTAAAAGAAGCCTGCAGCTGAATTTCTCTTGATATACACTATATTTACATAAAAGTTAGTAATCTTTTTATTAATAGTATGCTTAGTAAAGTGTTTGTTTATTATTAATTAATCTTTTTTTTTTTAATTTTATCAGACGTTTTTCTCAATAGTATAATAAAGTTAAACATAACCGCAAATATAGATCAATCTTTTCGATCATGAGCTTACTATGGGTTACACCTTTTGCCCTCCAATGTTAGAACAATATGTGCCAATAGGGATGATAGAAAAAAATAGAGGCTTGATCAGGCGTTTTTCTCAATAGTATAATAAAGTTAATAATAACACATAAATATAGATCAATCTTTTTCGATCATGAGCTTACTATGGGTTACACCTTTTTGCCCTCCAATGTTAGAACAATATGTGCCAATAGGGATGATAGAAAAAAAAATAGAGGCTTGGGCTATTGCAGGTGATCTACATTCCATCACTAAAAAAGATTGCTGTCCCAGTATCGGAGAAAAGAATGGAACATCTAATCAACATACTGAAGCAAATTTACACAATAAGGCATATTTCTAACAGCACATTCTTATTCAGCATTATGATTCTGGCAGTGATGGGCTAAAAAGCTGGCTCAGTGCATTTAATACTTTTTTATAGTCTAATTTACCTTTTCAGATTAACTTGAAAATTAAAGTTTGTTAAAATTACAGATTGTTTATATTTTAAATCTATAGTAATGAATTAATATTTTCTCATAGTAAATCATTACAATTGGTTGTATTTATATGAAGATGTGATTTTTGGATAATTTAAGGGAACAACTGATCGCATCTGGGATAAAGATGTATTGTTGTTGTATGGTTATAACAATTTTATAGTAATTTTAAAAAAATGACTGTTTATATTTGCAATACATTATGAATTAAACTAAATACTCAGTAAATAAGATTGATATAAACTGTTTCTGGCTCCCAGTTTTGATTCCTATTGCCCTAGTTTAGGGAACAGGATTGGTTTAAAAAGTATATCAAGTTAAAGGTGAGTACATGTTTTATTGTTTTATCAACCTTTAAAAGAAAGTTTAAGTTGGTTTTCATTCAAGTATAACTGATTTTTTTTGAGCGTTCTGTTTGCGCCAAATGGCTGCTATTGGAAAAGGCAAAAGCAGAATAAGTAATTCCAAAAAAGCTGTGGCATAATGTAAGACTTTGAAAAAGATTTTA
>JAQFVV010002134.1:0-30000 GCA_028023455.1 Epiperipatus broadwayi | reverse complement strand
GATAGATAGATAGATAGATAGATAGATAGATAGATAGATAGATAGATAGATAGATAGATAGATAGATAGATAGATAGATAGATAGATAGATAGATAGATAGATAGATAGATAGATAGATAGATAGATAGATAGATAGATAGATAGATAGATAGATAGATAGATAGATAGATAGATAGATAGATAGATAGATAGATAGATAGATAGATAGATAGATAGATAGATAGATAGATAGATAGATAGATAGATAGATAGATAGATAGATAGATAGATAGATAGATAGATAGATAGATAGATAGATAGATAGATAGATAGATAGATAGATAGATAGATAGATAGATAGATAGATAGATAGATAGAGAAGCAGACAGACAGAAGATAGATAGATATGTGGATAGATAGATATATAGATAGAGAGATAGAGAGATAATAGACAGACAGATAGATAGATAGATAGGTAGATAGATAGATTTATAGATAGATAGACAGACAGATAGATAGATTATTTTTAATCAAAATAACAGATAGACAAGTAGATAAAAAGATATTAAGCTCTTTTAACCCTGAATAATTCAATATTGATCAAACTTAAGGAATCAGATAGGGAATGAAATAAAGGTTTATAAGTATTGATATTCTTGCATATAAAAGTAAATAGATATATCGGATTTGTATGGCATTGAACATATATTTAATAGTATCTTGCTTAATAAAAAATGATTTGAGATCATTTGTGTAATCCATTGTTTGAAAGGAACTGTCAAAATGGTAACATGAATTATATATACATAATTCCATGTTTTTCAAATTATGAGATGGAGTTCCTCAGGGGGGGTGGCAGTAGAACATTTTGTAAGGATCCTCAAAAATGTATCATAGTGATGAAAGTCATCAGCAAAAAAAATTTTCACATAAAGACCGAATCAAGCACCATTAGTCTTCTGAAAAGGGAATGACATCATTTTAAAGTGAATATTACATAATATACTTATCAGGAGAAAGTTGTTTATCAAAATGTTGCCATCATTTATCAAAATTGATGGATTAACTTTATCAGATGATCTTGTGCAGATGTTAATTTATGAAATTGTTCAGGTAGAAAGTTATTTCTACACTAATACATAAGCACCTGTGACTTTTGGGTGAGAGTGTATGTGAATACTGGGCTCACTAATGCCTAGTGACTAGTTAATGGTATCAAGACATACAATATGTTCTCCATCTATCATGTGCCCACCATGTGCCTCTTGCATCTCAGTGGAAGGCATGGGTACATAGAAATAAAACTTTAATGAAATTCAGTGAACCAGCCAGTAAGGATTTGAACTATTTGAACCATAACATAACCATGAAAATCAATAAGTGGGTGATCAGAAGAAGTTCAAAAGATATTCCACACAATGATATTATATATGTTGGCCTATCAAAAACATCTGGAGTAGTCACATTCAAACAACCACAGCCCACATTGATTTTTGAATCTGGAGGTAAGCAACAAAAAATATCAAATGAAAATATGATGCTACTCATATCCAGTATGGATTCACTCAGTGTAATTTGCCAAAAGTAAAATCAAATGATTGTATGCATACAGGCAAACTTACTTGCCACTTGGTAAAACATTCATGTTGTTATAAAGAGGAACCAATCCAATCCTTAATATAGGTGCTTTGAAAAAAGAGGCGGGGAGAGAAAAGAGGGGACATTTTATTAGTTATCTTAAAGTACAAAATAAAGTTTTATAACTTGTTTTGCATATATCTGATGATATGAATTTTTTTTTGATTCACACTACAATATATATATATTCATTTTAATAAACATTTTAATTTTTGCTATTATTATTATTATTCATTTAAAAGTAATATTTTGTTTACATTTGTATTATGAATGCAATGTTACATAAGAATATGAAGGTAACTAAATTATGGTTAAATTGCTACCAGTAATCATTTTAACAGTAATTATGATTAAACTTGTGTGCGAATAATTCATGAAGAAAATGGAGAAATGCTTTGTATATTTTTTCTTAATATATAAAATTTATTAAAGGTTAGTTACTTAAAACTATTTGTATTATTTTATGATGCTGAAACATTCTAAATAATTATTGTCTAGTGTGTATGTGTGAATCTTTATGAATAACAATAAACTAGCTATGATGAGATAGGAGGAGGTGGAAATATTCAAAAAGTGCTATGGAAATGTTGATACAATAAAAGGAAATATAATTTTGAAGAGAGATTATAATTATTAACTTTTAAATTTTTTTATCCTGGCATCTGCTTATGCTTCCACCTGGATTAACATGGATTTATTTGGTATTTTGCTTTATTATGGCTGGATTATAGAAAAATTAAATTTGTCATATTGTGTGAGCAAATTAGAAAAATACATCATTAAAGGATTAAGTTGTCCAAAGTTTTGTCAAATAGTTTTGTCTGTTAGTAGTCAATTTCATTGACCAGAAAATAATCAAAACAAAATGCATATGTAGAGTAAGAAAAACATAAGAAACAACAATCTATCTGTATACCTGGAGAAGAAAGATGTCAACAACATGATCAATAAAGCATTTCAAGAATTGTTCATTGATTTTTCTTGTTTATCATAGTTATTTTAAAAGAAGTAAGCACATAGCTAATAGACGATTCAATTTTTTTTTAAAAAAGTGTCACATAGACAAGATTTCTTCCAGCAATCTTATTACCATTTTATCTTATCATTAGAATCTTTAAAAAATCACGTTTAAAAATTAGAATATGAACTTTTAATATATAAAAAAGAGAAATATAAAGAAAAAGATCAAAACTAATTATTATTATTATTTTTTTTGTATATGATTTGAAAAGGTGTATGAATTGAATCTCTCTCTGCAAGAGCAAAGTACAAATATATTATGCCTAAATGCACCATTGCAAGCTTTTCAAAGGAACCTATCTGTATGGTCACATTGCTTTAAAAATTGTAATACAGAAATGTTCCTATACCTTCATGAATTGATTGAAGAAAATAATATTTTGATATCTGAAGATAAGAGAAATATCATAATTAATCACGTGGAAATTGTATTACCCAATTTAGATGAAAACAAAGGACATGATTGGATAATACTGCCATTTGTTACTTCACTAGAATTTCACCATCTACCAATGGTCATCTCAGGAACAATTAATGGACATAAGAACAGCTATAATCCTGATATATCAGAATTTTGGATTCACAGACAAGAAGAGTATCTTTCCTTTTCTAGACAGTAAGAAATATTCTGATTCCTTCTGCTTGAACTTATTTATGTAAAACGGCTTTTTCATTACTTTTCCCAATTAAGAATAAACATGTCAAGAGTTGTTGGCCGAGAGGTAAGCGCAGTTGCTTGCAGACAGTTGTTGCAGGTTCGGTTCCCAGCCGGTGCTATGACATATGGAAAAAGAATAAACATAGTTCATCTGTATCAGAAGAAATATTAGAAAAAAACTTTAAGAATTGCAATTTCAAATCTTTTGTGAGATATTGATCATCTCTGTAATAATATCAAATCACATCCATCTTACCAAATGTTATTGTTATTAAAAATGAATAAAAGTTAACATTGAATATTGTTAGTAAGTTTTGTTTCACTTTTTTCTTCATATTTATATATGTAAACAAAAAAAAACTATATACATTCTTAATAATAATAAAATGTAGCTACTTTGTTATAAATGTAATTAATCATATACCATAATTTTGCTCAAGTGTAAAATTTTCACTACTCCAATTTTCCTTTCTTAGACAAATTGTAAGTGAATATGATATTAGACCAGGATATCGAAAGCAGCTTAGCCTAGTATTATAACAAACGTTGAAACTTAAGCTTTTCTTATCTAAGCAGTCCTAGCACTTATAATTTAATTGAATTATCCCCATTTTCATAATACATTACATTGATTACTCTGGTTGGCACAGGGTGGCACTACTGTATGGAGAGTTTTGCTTTGTATTATAAACAATTATGTGCTAGTATAACAGATAGTGATCATGTGATATATATATTACTTTATAAATACATTGCAAGTCGATGGGAATCCGGAAAATATATTATTTTTAGGGGGCCATCATAGTAAAAGCTTTGAAAAGTACTGATATAATTCATTACCCAAGAATGCTATGAAAATGCAGATGGCCAAGGCTAAATGTAAATAATTAATTCTGGCTGAAAATTCCATTGGAAGCCATTTATATCTCTTTTCCAAGTGAGGTAATTATAACGAATATAAAATAATTAATCTGTGTGTGGTTCATAGAAAAAATGCTAAACAAAAAAATAATCACTTAAACTAAGGAACTGTCAGTAAGTAAGAATTAATAGTTTGATTTTCTTCATTTTTCTGTAAGACTGCAGTATTTAATCACATCCACTTATTAAATGAAAAACGATTAGATGGATTTATGGTCTACTGAAAAAATATTTTAATCCTGCGACGCACCAAAGTAAGCATTTGTTTTCAAGTATTAGATATATTAGTTTGTTAATTAAAATATCACATTATTTGTATGTGTGTGTGATAGCTTGTGCGTGTGAGATATGCTATTAAGTTTATAAATAGATAAAAATGAGTGTAAAATCATTATTAATAATAAATACACAGAATACATAAATGCAAATTCAAATTTTTTATTAAATAAAAAACAATAATATTACAATGCAAGTAGAAACACATTTTATAATAAAACAACTCTTTAAAATATTATATTATTTAGATTGAAAGTCCTACTAATGATGGAAAATAAATTCTCTCAATAAGGTTTTGACTTCTCACGATAACAAGATGAATGATTTGCAAATCCAATCGATCATCAATGAATACGGATTAAATTTGTGGCTATTCAGTCTAGATTATAAATATCAAGTAGCTGTCGCAGCAAAAAAATCTAACGGATATTCTTTCTATTAAAATCAATCCAGTGGAGATTTATAAATATTCTATACCATTGGGATTCTAAGCCGAATATCTATGTGCTGCCGAAGAAAACATTTCTAATCACTAATGTCAAAGTTTAGGAATTCCAGGAAAAGCAAATTTTATTGATTGCTTCATTAATCAGTATAAAAAGTTAGAGAAACTCCAAATGAAACAAAACTTATAAACATATATTTTAATATTTATTAAAGAGAATATAGTTCCTCTAAAACCATCTCTTGCTTGATCATGTGATGTTGCTACACATTCTGTTTACTGTTCATTTCCATAAGGAGAATGAATGTCCTAGTATTGAAAAAGTGTCCAAATTCAGGTGGTTAGGTCTACAAATTAGATATAGGATTAATTAAATCCTTTGCTACACATTCTGTTTACTGTTCATTTCCATAAGGAGAATGAATGTCCTAGTATTGAAAAAGTGTCCAAATTCAGGTGGTTAGGTCTACAAATTAGATATAGGATTAATTAAATCCTTTAATGACAATATTGGTACAAGTGACTCAGATCAGGATAAGTAATATGAAAGATTGTCTTTTGTGCTTAAACTTAAAATTTCTTTAGTCGCAAAATGTATATAAATACAGCTGACTTAGAAAATGATTTCTTTTTAATTGGTATTAATATCATAATGTATAATATTATACCCGTCACAACTGTTTGCTTAATGCTGTTTACTTAAGGACCACAATGCTCTCAAGCGGAGGATCCACGATGTCAAACACGAACTTCGGATCATAGATAAAAAATATAACAGAAGCACCTTCATCAAGACTATCTACCTTTCGACGTTTACCCGACCCAAAGATAAAGGTGGAAACAGTCGAGTAAACCGAACGCCAAAAGGCCTGCAGATAAAACAAAAGGCAGGAGAAAAAACGCATCTTACAACTTTAATAGAGCTCAATAAAATGCATTCTATTAAGCTAAAAAAATAGCTATGACGTCATAATACATGTCTTTTTATTATTTAATAAAACAATTCACAATTTTAGTTTATTATATATTTTTATAGTATTAAATAGTGTTACTTTTACAATATTTTAATAAATATATTTTAATAATTAAGTATAATTAAAAAGATTTTGCAACGACTAATACTATTAATTAATTACAAACAGATAGATAGGTTCAATAGAAAGGAATATACTTAGAAATTAAATTTTATTTCCTGGGTTTTGCGTGCATTTTTAATAGCTTTTTTTAGAGCTCTAGTCTTTGGTCATTTTATCAACTATTTGTAACTTGATTTCATATCATTGACGTTAATAATATTAGCTTTTAAATATAAGGACGATTCTAATAATAAAGCAAAAAATAAATAAATAAACACACATAATAATTAATGCATTACATATAAGTTTTAACATAATAATCTAAATTTACGTATTTGTCATATGTTGGTTCTTCATTCTGTTTATTTGATAACTGATAATGCTGACGTAAATTTATTGTAGTGCATTTTATTTCTTTTGTAGTTATTGTCTATTTCTTGGAGGATTAGATCGATTTTGGTAATAAATGCACACAGCAAATATGATATATCTTTTACACGTGATACTCTATCTCTAAAAGAAGCTGACAGCTGGCAGCACTGTCTATAAACTGGCAGAAAGAAAGGTTACAAATAATGGTGTTGTGAAAGAATAAATATACATAAAGTAATTATACAGAAAGTGGGTTCCTGAATTTTATGCTGGCTTTGGGAAAATATAAGGAGGATTTAGATATAAAGGCCATGGAGTTGACAAAGATTATGTTGTGGATATAGGATGGAGCAGACCAGAAAAGAATATGAGGAAAACTTAGTGTGGGGAAGGATATGAAAAATAAGGTCGCTAACAGGTTTCTCTGGGTGTAGTGGCTGAGAGATTCCTGACTCAGAAAAAGCAGAAACCATGTGATTTGTATCAAATCAAAACATATGAAATTGTTATTGCCTTTTTACACATTGGTAACTTAACATTTTTGGAGGTGAAATTTGCTGGAATCTACTCTTGCTGATTCAGCATATATGCTTCATTTTTGATATCTCAATGTGGGTATGATGCAGTTCTTGAAGGACCAGTAAATGTATCATTTATAAACCCCCAATAAATTCATTCCAAAAAACAATATTATCACCAGAGATAAAATTGGTTTCAGAATCAAAATATTATTGAAACTCATTGAGACTTTTGTCAATTCGTGATATTTGCTTGTTTCTTGTCCATGTTTTGACAGTGATTTTACTCATTGAAACAGATTGGATTGCATTCAACCACAATTGATGGTCTTCTTGATTTATTGAACTATTAGCCTGAGGATTGAAAACTAATTTTTAGGTTAAGTTATATACCTGAATCCCTAGCAAAAATGTGTAACCCAGGCCAACATTCATTTTGAACCTCATAAGATTATTCTCAATGCTGACAATAGAAAAATAATATTCCTACTGACAAACAATGACTCTGGTATAAGTCAATAAGATGATAAACACTATATGCTTTTGAGTTGCCCTCATTGTTTACAAGATAGATTAATGATTGATTCTTTGGGCTTAATGCATACTCTTTACTATGTGTCTATTTTTGCAACAACCCAATTATTTCCGTTTTGATATGTGATTCAAAAGTTTTTGAAGAGTGATAGTTTCTTTCACAGTGTAGACAAAGACAATTGATGCTAAAATGCAGCAATATTAATTGATACCAGTATCTCAATCAACTCTGCTCTTGATGGCTTTTCTTTGAATGATTTCAATTCTTCTGTATTCATTGTAATTAAGGAACAGTGGGCAGATATCGATGGAATTGATGCATCTTTTTCCTAACTCATCAGAGCTGTCTCTTTCTTGTGCTATCATCATCATAATCAACCATTATCAATCCACTGCAGGATGTAGGTCTCTCCAAGTTCAATCCATCTTTTCCTATCTTTAGCTTCCCTTCTCCACATCACCCCTGCACACTTTCTTATTTCATCCATTAGTCTCACATGTGGTCTTTTTCTAGTTCTTTTACAATCTCTTGGAATCCAGTTTAAAATTTCAATTGTTCATCTATTATCATCACTTCTAGCAATATGTCTAGCCCAACTCCACTTCAGTCTTTTAATTTTTTCAATGAGGTCAGTTATACCTGTTTGTTCTCTTACCCATACATTGTGTTTTTGATCCATTCTTGTTACTCCCAACATGCATCTCTCCATACTTCTTTGAGTGGTCTGAAGTCTCTGTATTGCTCTTCTATTAAGTGTCCAATCTCAGATTCATAAGTAAGAACTGGCAAAACACATTTTTTTAAAAGCTTTTTTTCAAACACATAGGCATATTTCCTTTCAGTATCAAGTTATTTCTACTAAAAGCACTCCAACCAAGTTTAATTCTATGATTAATTTCATCCATTATGCTTCCATCTGTATTAGTAATCTGAGCAAGGTATTTGTAACTGTTAACTTCTTCTAACTCATCATAATCAATCTTTATTTTCATATTATGTGAAAATCTATTAAACAATCTTTTTAACATTTATATTTAGTTCTACTTTCATCTGATAACTCCTGCAACATTTCCTATAGTTCTTAAGCATTATTTGCAAAATCAACTATATCATCTGCAAAATCTAAATGACTTAAATAATCTCCATTTACTTTCACTCCTTTAGCATCCCATTTTAATCCACAAAGTATTTCTTGCAGCACTGCTGTAAAAAGTTTTGGAGATATGGAGTCACCCTGTCTTACACCCTTTTCAATGTTTATTTTCCTACTATCATTATGTAATCTAATTGTTGCTGTTGCATGTTTATAAATATTTTTTTAAAATATGACAATATCCTGGATCTACACCTTGATGATCCAATGCTTTAATCACTGAAGAAATGTTTATAGAATGAAATGCCTTTTCATAATCTACAAATCCTAAGCATAATGGCAATTCATATTCATTTGTCCTTTTTATAACTTCTCTCAATACCTGGATATGATCTACTGTACTAAAACTACTTTTAAATCCAGCTTGTTCTCTTGCTTGATCGAAATCCAGTGTTTTCTGTAGACGAGTTGTAATTATCTTAGTAAAAATTTTGTATAAAACTGATAAAAGACTGATAGGTCTGTAATTTCTAATATCTTCTTTATCACCTTTTTTAAATATTAATATTAATACTGCATTCTTCCAATCATCTGGTATATCTTTATCATTTAGATATTTGGTATATAACTTTGCTAAATAAAATTATATTTCTTCACCTGCTTTTAATATATCAATTACAATTCCATCATTACCTGGAGCCTTTTTTCCTTCATAAATTTAATTGCATGTCTCACTTCCTCATTCAAAATTCTGGGCAATTCGGAAGATATAATAGTTATAACCTTGTTTATATCTTAAAAGTCTAAACTTTTGTATTGACAAACAGCAACAACAGTTCTGTGATAGAACTAGTTTTGATGTCTCAAATGGATTCCATTCAGTGGCAACCATTGATGGAATATCCAAGCTCACAGACACTTGCATTTGCAATCTTCCAATCAACTTGTAATACTCACATAAGATCTCAGCTTTTTGATTGCTCAATTTGATATTTTGATAAGACTTGATGTTGGAGGATGACATTTTTTTTGGGTATGTCTTGGAGAAACTTTGTTGCTACCAAAATGTATACTGTTCCTAATGTTTTAGTTTGAACTGAATTTATTAACAATTTAGGCAATATGATTGATTATTTTTGATAGTTTATTGCTCAATATGAGTATTTTTTCTCTTTAAAACACTGTGTTTGATATGCACAATGCAGTAAATATTCACCTGACAACTAAATTGTTGGGCTATTATTTATTTGTTGGAGGATTAGATCGATTTTTATGTGATGACAACTATAGGCAGTCAGGCCGATATATCTTTATCAGTGAAAATCCTCTCTCTATAAGAAAGATGACAGGTGGTAGCACTGTCATGAAATTAGCGAAAAATTCAAACATGGCTGTTACAATTATATAACAACAAAATCATTAAACATACACAATAATACGCACATTATATACATAGGATTTACAAAGATAATCTAAAAACAATATATTTATATATAGGTGTTACACATTTATTCTGTACTTTTTATCATGAACTTTAATTTCATAAATTACTTGAATAAGTTATCTAAGAGGAGGTGTCTATTGACTCTATTTTCACCCATATTTTTAATATAGAAAACCAATTATTATGGCATTTCACAGCTCAAGTTCATCCCAAAAAATATCTTGTCAGAAGCTTGTTACTATTTAATCTTAGATTTTCAGTAAAATAATAATGTGATTTGACACCAACAGACTTTATGAGATCACATTGGAAATCAGCAAAAAAAACTGTCTTATGATCTTGGCATCATAAATCTGTTAGATATTGCAGAGTTTATTATTAATTAAGTAGTGACTTTTCTTATGCAATTGTAAATTCAGTTTTCAAGCACTTGGAAGCTGTTTTAAGAAAAGCTTATATTAAATGCATTTTGAATTAAACTTCAAGGCCTAATTATGGCCTCATCAAGCTTAGCACTTTCGGGACCTATTTATGGCCCCATATTCATCTATGAATATGAGGCCATAAATAGGCCTCCAAAGCACTAAGCTTGATTCAAAACATATTTATAATAAACTATTCTTAACCCAGCATCCAAGTGCTTGAAAGTTGAATTTAGAGTTTATTATTTTTTGAAAAAATCAATAATTTTATTTCATACACAACAAATTGTAGCAAAATTACAAATGGCTTTCAACATGATTATCCTATCAAAATCCATAAGCTCCAAATCCAAATAACGTTAAGGCTATAAGAAAGAATTTCAAACGTTTTTAGGACTTGGAACTTTCTATGAGAGTTTTATTAAAGAAAAATCACCATTATATAAACTTTTTTTAAAAAAAAACAATATTGGTCCTGGACCAGTGAGGATAAAAAGACTTTTAAAATTTCAAAAGAGATGTTAACTTCAGAAGGTTTATGGTTTTATTATCATAGTAATTTGGCTGTTATTATAATGACTGACACATCTGAATATGGGATAGGAGCTATTATTTATCACCCATGTTTTATTAGAAAATGTCTGATCGAATATGTCTTGAGAGACCTTACATTGGCTGAAAAGAATTATAGCCAAAACGACAAGAATATGTTAGCTTTCATATTTACAATCAAGAAGTTCCATCAATATATTTATGGTCAGAAGTTTAAGATTTGTAAGACCATCATCTTTTGGAGTAAATTTTCAGATCTGTGGAAAAAATTCCCAATCAAGTAAGCCAGCGTAAATATATTGTCTCCTTATAATTATGAACTTGCTTTTAAACCATGAAGTAAAATTGGACATCCCAATCCCTTGTTATGATTATCTGGTCATAAAGAAAATGTATATGTGATTAAGAAAATAAATTGCATAGTTTCAATGAAATCACAAATAATAAAGTAGTGTTGTACTAACAGAATGGACTAAATGAGATAAAAGTTATGAGCAGCTAGTGAAATGGATTAAAAGTGGTTTGGTCAAATACCTGTTTCTTTGAATTAGATAAAATAATTATGATAAATAGAGATATACTGCCAGTTTGATTTGGATATATATATATTGAATACTGATCATGTATCAGTGCCTCCTGCTGGAAGAATTAAAGTATTAAATTTGTTACCTAATCGTCACCTGAGACTTGCTGGAATGAAACTCTCATATCTGTTGGCCTAATGTAATTGGACATACTGAAAGTTTAGTAATGTTCAAATTGTCCACAGATTGCTAAGATATCTCCCTAGTAATGATAAATTTGGATAAGACCCATAGCTTTATAGGTTCATGTTTATTTAGATCATATGATCCAGTGGATAAACACCTAATACTTATATTGGTTGATGCTTACTCAAAATGGACTAAATATAACTTGGTCAAGAATACACGCACCAAATATACTACATCTGGGTTAAATGAAATCTTTGTTACCCATAGTTTCCCAGAGCTCACCATGACTGATATTCGTATAGGCTTTATGTCTCAGAGATTTCCCAATTTTCCACATGATTGAGAAATCAAACATATCCCTTACTTCTCCTTATCATCCTCAGAGTAATGGAATTGCAAAAAAGCTGTACAAAATTTTAAAATGTATATTGAATAAAATCACATTTAAACGTGAATGAAGCTTTGGTACAGAAGATGATACCGCAATCATTTCACGATGGAACAACTCCAGATGAATTGCTGGAGGATCACTTCTTCCATACTCACTTAAGTCAAATGTTACCTACGGTTGTTAAAAGAAATCAAAATCAACATTTTACCAATTTCTTAACAAGTGAACAAATATGGATCTGAGATTTTCTTAAATGTTAGTAGATACTGAGAATAGCTGTAAATGTAAGACTTGTAAAGTTGCCAAATGTAAAGTGTTTAGAAAATATATAAATCATCTTTGTCATGGTTATGATGATCTGATACCCAACATTGGTTAAAAGGAACGGTGTAATAATATGATGCTAAAACGTATGTAATAGTAACTGATCCATACTATAGTCCAGATTTAAAAGTAAATCTATTCTTGATTATCAACAAGAATTCATTTCTGCAGCGATTGAAACTCAGATGGTAGCTCCTAAACACTCCAACCATCGGCTAAGTTTAAAGATTTTGTATGTCATTAAACGTACTAATTTTGGAATTGGAGAAGGACTAGAATGCCTGATTAGATTTTAGCAAGATAGTATGTCTATGTCGAATTAGTGATCAGTCTCTCCTACTGCATGGATAGTGTGTGAATTACTCGAAAATTAGAACATTAGAGAGCACTGAAAATAGACTATCATCTGCATATCTATAAATGTAAAACAGCTTAGTGAAGATATGAGAGAGAAACTATAAATCTTTTGCAGTGAAGCTACAATTATAGTAGTCAACAAGTAATAAAAAGAAACAGTTATATGCTAAATTGTGTTGACTGTAGCAAAGCATAAATGCTTTATTATTTTCAAAAGTAAATTTATTGAATAGTAAAGCAAATACAAACGGAACAAACAAATAAATTGTTTTGAATCATGATGAGCATTCTGATAGTTTGAGTAACATGCAATTTTTTCAGCAGTCTTGTCTTTCTTCTTTGAATTGAGAGTTCTGTGTCTTTACTCAGCAAAATATGGGTAGAGAAACAAAACACATTCCCCAGCGTTACGACCATTATAGAAAAGCTGATCCTTTGGCTCTCAATCGCCCGAAAGGGGCAGACCTAGCCATGGCTAAAACCATCTTAGTGGCTTATTGAGAGTAACCATTGGACAGACCGTTAAGAATAAATGGGATAAATGCGTTAGTATTACCTTGTTTCCTTAGAAAGAAAGATAGACACTATGCACAGTAATGTGTGAATTCAGCGAA
The DNA here is from genome assembly GCA_028023455.1 of Epiperipatus broadwayi. Lineage (NCBI taxonomy): Eukaryota > Metazoa > Onychophora > Udeonychophora > Euonychophora > Peripatidae > Epiperipatus > Epiperipatus broadwayi. Next base: position 16,651 of record JAQFVV010002134.1, on the reverse strand, counting down.
TTATTCTTGTTCACGTTACTGTATCTTAACCATCTTAGTGGCTTATTGAGAGTAACCATTGGACAGACCGTTAAGAATAAATGGGATAAATGCGTTAGTATTACCTTGTTTCCTTAGAAAGAAAGATAGACACTATGCACAGTAATGTGTGAATTCAGCGAATTATTCTTGTTCACGTTACTGTATCTTAATATATATATATATGTTATTATCTTATTAATAAATAAATATAAGCAACTAACAAAGTTGTACTTGTGTTAATTTTATTCACAGTCTGATTGGATATATATTCTCCTGAACGGAATATGAAACATAATCAATTTAATAGACAACTATATATTTAAATCCAAACATTTATCCATCAAATTGACTTTCATTCAAAATTGAAAGACAACATAATGGTTATATATATATTCACTAGAATAAAAACTACAAAATTTTAAAAAATGCCTGTATAAAATTAAAGATTAAAATTCTTTGCTATAGCTAGCTTCGGCGTATTCCACCATCTTAAGTAGCAATCCGTTAATATTTAAATATTATCAAACTCTCACACCAGTAAAAATTTAAATCAATTAAAATATAAGGCGATTTTAGAGAAATTTATTTGTGATAATGAATTTGAGGATTGGCTGGATTTCAAGAATAATTTTGATTTTTATAAAGAATTTTTACAAGGGAGATTAATACGGAAATATAATAAAAAGTTTAATTTTTTGTTTAATAAACAGTCTCAGCAGAGGAATCGCTTTAAGAAAAAGGAATCGAATATAGTGAATTTAATTGATAAACCTTTGGATTTGCTGGACGTTTCAGTTTTGGAGAAAGGAATAAAGTTTGTTGGAGGTCCAATTAAAAACTATAAAATGGAGGTTATTGCAGCAATAGAAAGTGCTTATGAGATGCATCTTGCTCGAGATGAGGTGATTTCTAAAATATCTTCGTTGAATATTTCTAATGTAAAATGTGTTGATTCGTGGTATAAACAAATTAATTTAATAAGAAGATATTTATCAGATAATAATGTTACATGTATTAAAGAAGATAAAGGCGGAAGATTATGTTTGATGTTTAAAAGTTTATATAGAGAAAAGGTTCATCAGCAAATTGAAAAATTTAAATTTAAATTGATAAATTCTTATGCTATTGATACAGTGAGATTGAAATTTATTAATACTATACTTAAGCCATATTTAAAGAAAGAGTGTGATAGAAAGTTATATCTATCTCTTTATCCATCAGCTGCAATTATGCCAAGGATTTTTGGAAATTTAAAAGTGCATAAGGAAGGATTACCTATTAGACTGATGTTGGATTTTGGAGGATGTATGTATTATCATGCAGCAGTTTTTGTGGAAAAGTTTTTGCAAGATGAATTGGGTTTTGGTGATTATACAATTGGATCTTCATTTGATTTAGTTAAAAACATTGATAATATTGTTTTGGATAATGACGATAAATTATTTACATTGGATGTTGCAGAGTTATATGGTTCAATAAAAAGAAAGGAATCTATTAACATTATTGATCAAGTTTTATATGAAAAAGGAGTGTGTAAGTTTTATCGTATGTTTGTAAAGTATTTGTTATTATTTATTGATCAGAATTTGATAGCTACATTTGAAGATCGGTTGTATATGATGGATGAAGGTTGGCCTATGGGTTTGCCTGTTTCAGCAATTATATGTAGTTATGTGTTGTCATATTATGAAGGGATGATTTTAAAAGAACAGTTTATGACCGGTGTTAAAAGTTATTTTAGATATGTGGATTATGTGCTTATTGTAGGATCAAATATGATAGTGCATAAACTGTTTATTAAATTAAATGATATTGCTGGATTAACGTGGACTATTACTTCTGAAGATAGTGAGAAGAGTGTAAAATATCTTGATTTGATTTTATGGAGAGAAGGGAATAAAATTAATAATAAAATGGTGTTGAAACCATTATCAATTAGAGGAGTTGTTCTTCCAAATTCAAATGTTCCACTTACTTATAAATTGGCTGGTTTTAGAACATTTCTTTTTAGAAATGATGTTTTATGTAAATTTCAGAGTGATAAAATGATTAATATTGAAAGATATGTGAATGATTTATTGGGTGTGGGATATAGTAGGACAAATATTTTATGTGCACTATATAAGTATAGAAACAGATGGAGAAGAGATAATATGGAAAAGAAAAAATGGATAGCATTGCCTTATGTAAAGGATATTGTTTGTAATAAGATTACATCATTGTTACCTGCTGATTTTAATGTTGCATTTAAAGTGGGTGCAAATACTGGAAGATTGGTTATTAATGGCAAAGATTCTATTGATAAAAGTAACAAATGTAATATTATATATAAAGTGGTATGTCATTGTGGTTATAGTTATATCGGGGAGACCAAATATGCATTGAAAAAGAGGATTAGGGAGCATGAATTATTATATAATAAGTTGCGTTGTTCTGCAGATAGGTATAAATCTGTTTTTGCAGAACATGCTGTGAGTTGTAATGGAGAATTCTGCTTTGATAGAGTTTTTATTTTGCATATGGAAAATGATTTGAGGAAAATAAGAATTAAGGAGTCCTATTTTATAAATAGTACGGATAATGTGTTGAATAAACAGTGTCATTGTGTTAATATTCACAATTTATGGAAAGTAGGTAATTCGCGTGGGAACGTTACTGGTGTGAGAGTTTGATAACATTTAAATACTAACGGATTGCTACTTAAGATGGTGGAATACGCCGCCGAAGCTAGCTATAGCAAAGAATTTTAATCTTTAATTTTATACAGGCATTTTTTTAAATTTTGTAGTTTTTATTCTAGTAAATATTGTTATTATACTTATATTATTTGATATTACATATATATTTACATTGTCACCTCAACTTTCTCCGCGCACTCTTTTACTTATTCAACCTCAATAAACTCTCATTTATTTCAAGTAGCTAGTCAATTGAATTTTATACTTTAGGATCAAATATATACCGGGGGCGCCAAATTGCAGCTATAAATTGTAATGCCCACTAGAGATCATCATCACTAGTCAATTTAGAGTCAATTTAGGACTCTAGAAGATACTGGAGAAAGTAATCAAATTGTCTCTCAAGAAAATAATAATAATAATATTGATAAAACCATTCAATCTATGTGGTCTTAATTTCAAACCTAGCATTAGTCATGCAAATATTTCATGATAAATTTATTATAAAATTTATAATAATGAGACAACTTTCTTCCACAACTTTATTATAAATATCTGATCTCGAGTGGTACTACAGAAAATATTGTATACAGTTCTCATTTATATCTGACTGGAAATAACTCAGTAATTAATGCAGAGAACTCATAATCTATGTTCATAATATAAAATCATTATTTAATTTACTACTAGATAAAATTTATCACAAATAAATCCTCCCCACTTAATCCCATTACTTTATTTTTCGTTCTCAGCATTTATCACTTTCACTAGCTACAATTATATACACGGAATGTCTGTGTTATGTTCTCTAATCTGAGAATTCCTAATCTTATTTCTCTAACACACATATATTTTTCGATCAAATATCAATTCATGATCCCTATTTTCATAATAGTAGAATAATTTATGATAGTATAATAATGTTGTTATAATAAGCTACTTGACTTCCAAACTAGCTCTTAGATCAGTAATCGAACTGCTCTTTCTCAAGGTCTAGATCTGTCAAGAGGTGCCCATATAAGTGATTACACTGTAATGGATATGATCCCATATATGCTAAATAAAATTTAATACGAGTTTAATAGTGGGAATCACTCTAAACACTGAGAGCAGGAAAGGGATTTTATGTCTGCTCCCCAATATTCACCACATTACAATGAATCAAAAGATTTTTTTTGTTAAACTTAACTCAACTATTCCCTGTCATTGTTATTCTATTATTTCTAATCTATTTTAATTAATAATCTTAATAATTTTATTTTGATAAAGTGAAACTATGGAAGTAAACCCTGGACATCAATCAGACAAATCAATTAAAATTTACTTATGAAATTAAATTACGGAAATAATCATAAGTTAGATTAGGCAAATTAATTATAACAATAAATTATGTGAAAATGAAATCTATAAAATGACTTATATAAAATGAATTATATTAATCGAATATAGAAATATTCAAGACAAAATTAATACTGTACATCAATCATGGAAATAAATTATTAATATCAAATTAACTATGTGAATCGAATACGGAAACAATATAATAATGACTACTGCAAATCGATCTTGGAAATAAATTATCATTATAAAATAAATAATTAAATTTAACTATGAACTAATATTACCTTAATATAGGTGCTGGATATATAGATTCTGGAGATATTTGAAACACCAAAACACAAAATACAATATAATCTTATAACAATAACAAAACTTTATTACATGAAATAATAATGATAAAGATTAAACAAAACACACTAAATTATAATATTGTTACACAAATATATGCTTCTGATCTATTCAGGACTATTATTCAAATACATGTTTGAGTTAACTAATTTCTTGGAAGACTCACTTCTTGTTTTGACCCATTCATTTATTAAATAAATAATTAATAATAATAATAAATACAAACGCTGGAAACAGAATTCCGTATATTTTAGCTCTAAGAAAACTTATCTTGAAAGAGAAGAAAATCTATAAATCTCTATTTCCCCCTCCTTTTCTTGTAAACATTGTCTATTGGACTATTCCAAAATAGTATATTCGTTTCAATTATTCTAACCAGCAATGTGAAATAATTTTAAATTTCTAAATCATTTTATCAAGTAATAATTTTCACATTTCCAATGAAGAAGGATTATATGTCACAAAATTACCCTACTAATTTTGCAAACGGGTTTAAATTCAAAACCCACACTTTTACATCATGCTTGTCAGATCTTTACGTTTTGACTGTATATATCTTAATTAGTCAGTCTGTCTACTCAGCTTGACGACCTCAATCTACCATCATTCAAAAAAAAAAATCAATACAGATCGGTTAGTCTATGAAATAAAATCTTTGTCATTCTTCATCATACATATGGATCTGACTGAATCCTTATCCTTTCCGGGCAACTTTATTCTGTCCCATGTAAGAAAACTCTCTTCATATCACATCACCATGCAGGGTCTATAACGTGCACACAGCCACATCTTGATAAGGGAAATAACAAAAACAACAACATCAATTTCAAACTTAAACTATTTGCTTGAGCCAGGGAGAGATCTTTCCTAAGATCCAGAATTGTGTAAAGAGCTTCTCTTAGACACCTATTCCCTATATTGTCTTGCAACATTTCTATACTTAAACAGTAACTTTACTAATAATTCCCTATCTTAACAAATAAATGGAGAGAAACGTAGTCCTCCAACTGCCATGGTATCTAAATTAGGAGACAGCTATTTCCCATCTATTGGATGGTAGCATTACTTTACATTAGTAATGACAAGCATTTATAGCTTTAAATATGCCCACACATACATCGATTCCAGCCTAGATAAATGACAAAGACTAACCAGATCCCAAATCAATACATATATGAATTATTTCAATTTTAACCAGTCAAGCCAACAACATACCCAATATCTATATCAATAACAGATCAACACTCACAGCATAATAATGGGTTTTATGACCATCCTCTCATTCTTCATATCTACTATTAAGCACAAATTAAAATTTTTGTTAAGAATAATAAAATATTTATATCATTTCTCTCTTTACTTTTAAGTCTAAATTTACGTGAGCATCTATACTTAAATGGTATCAAAATCATTTTCTTTTCTTTCCTTCACACATTTTAAACAGAAACAAAATATTAAATTAAATAATCTAGTGATCAGAGTGTGACATAGCATATAAACAAAATGAAATATAATAATAATAAAAATAAAATAAATGACATATTATATAAACGAAATAAAATAAAGAATAAATATCAACATTACAGATAGTCTCTTTAAATTTCTTTTCCTTCCACTGTCCATCAATCAATATATTTAGTTTATTTCACTTGAGATAGCTATATAATGGCATGTCAGACAGTTATTGTAATTAAATGTGTATAGAAAGCACAGACAGTCATTTGAATCAAGTTAAATCAAAATTGTAGATAGTTATTTTAAATCAAAATTGTAGATAGTTATTTTAAATCAAATTTGTAGATAGTTATTTTAAATCAAAATTGTAGATAGTTATTTTAAATCAAATTTGTAGATAGTTATTTTAAATCAGAATGTAGATATAGGATAGTTAATAAATTTTTAAAAAGTTCTGTTGGTTACCTTCCAGTTGAGTTCTTCCTGGGTTTGAATTCACTTTGTTCCCTTTTCTTCTTTTCCATTTAAAGGTTCAACTTATAGGCAATAAGCAGTTTCTGATTCCTAACATGAATTAACTCTTTTTAAAACATTACAGAAGATTGTTGTAGTTCTTTAAACGAATTTTGAAGAGCCATATAATTATTATAATTTGAATTGGTCTTTTAATGTGATAAAAGAAATTTGACAATTCTCTCCTTACATGAAATTTTATAAGCAGACTGGATGAACTGTGACATTCAACAGAAAATATCTTATCAAAAGTTGACTTCTTCATGATTAATTTTAAGAAAAAGAGATATGCACCATTTTTAGAAGAATTAGAAATTCATATTTTGGTCTACTATACCACTTAACTTCATTATCAAATTCTGAGAAAGAAAATTTAAAAACTTGGAGGAAAAAAAATACCTTTAGAGATATTAAATTTTAGTTAGTTAGCCCAGTTCTCAATCAGCAAAAGTTTCTTCTTTTTTTTTTTTTTTTACTTTTCTCTTTCCAGTTTTTATAGGATAAAAGAAAAGAGAACACAGATGTTACCCCCCCCCCCAGTGGTTGTCTTTAAGTCTAATTAAAAAAATCCCCACTCAGAATGAACAATAACTCTTTCTAAAAAAAAACGTTACTTTCCCAATAACTTTGTCTGATCTGAAACCAGATCTCCTTAATTAACACATTGATCTTTCTAAAGTGTTACTTTCCTAATAACTTTGTCTGATTTTAAACCAGATCTCTTTAATTAACATATTGATGACCAATTTATGAAATTTAGTCAAGGAAACTCTAATTAAAAAATTAAGCCTACTAACAATTTTCTTATCAAACAAAGGTTACATTCATTGAATCTAAATAATTTCTTACTTAGATTTACATTTTTAATAATTTAAAAAAAAAAAATATTATGTCAGTTTCTTTAAAGGAAAGAAAAAAAAACCAAACCCATATAGCTGTATCACACACACACACACATATGCAGACCATCAAAGAGAAAACTGATTATCCAGATTATATGAACACAAATATCCCTCATAATTTCTTATAATTACAAGCAGAAAATCAATTATAATTTCTGATAATCATAAACACAAATATTTACCACAATCTCCTATAACTCCAAACTCATTCTCTAAAAAAAACTGTTAACTAAGCTACTGAACAATTGATTCAATCTTACTTCTCATCAACTCTTTAGTAATAGATATTCCATGCAAACACAAACTGTCTCTATATATGTTACTTGTGAGCTATATAGCCATTACTTTCTCAAATAAAGCTTAACTTTTCTTTATATAAAAAAAAACAAACTCCCCAATTACTTCATTTTATTATATTTGGTTTATAGATGGAATAAACCAAAGGGTTACAATATATATATAATCAAAACTACCCCAAATCCAAAATTAAACCAGACCAGCATAAAAATAATATTATATATATATTACCAATCAAATATTTATATATATATATTACCAATCAAATATAAAATAACTTAAGAAGAAATGAAAAGGACTAAATTTAAAAGAAAGAGATAATTCAAAAACAACATAATGAATTAAAACATTTTCCTAATACACAACAGTAGACTAATTGAAACATCAAAAATTTTGCAGTAGACTATAATAAAAACAAAAACCGCTGTGATTTTCCAAATGATATTGCTAATAAAATATTATTTAATCAATAAACCGTGTAATGCTTCATGTATTATAACAACCGATGTACAATATACAGATAGAAATCGATCTCCACTATATAAATATTTTGAAATTTAATTCTTATTGGTAGAAAAAAAATGACAACAAATAATTTCATCCAATTGATTTTATTTTCAGGAAAAGGTAAATCTGTTTTCTACCAGTTACGTGAGCAGCGTCTTCTTAGTTGCAAACAAATTTTTCACCAAGATTAAAGAAATTACCTGTCAGGTAATTATAATTCAATGTTAACTCTCCAAAAACGTTTACACATTACTGAGTATACTATTTAGAAAAGGAAATTCATTCAGGTACTTGTTGTGACATTATTGGCCAGTTTCGAATTAACATTTCATGATCTAAGAGAAGATGTAGACTTCAATCAAATGATAAATTTCACAAGTTAGAGCAACGTACTGAATTCATACCATTTTTGAAAATTGTAATTATTCACTATTCCTCTTGAATATTATAATGTTTGAAAAATTGAGCTATTTTTACTTAGTAATTTGTAAAAATATAAGGCATTTTAGAATACACCTAAATTCACTTTAAAAATAATATACTTTAGTTATATTTTATCAACGTTCCCCTTCTAAAATATATTCCACATTTAGTGTCTGTTTGCTACAATGGGTCTACCCATACTTTCTTTTACGCATTTAACTCTAAAACTTAACTTGAAACAAACTAAATAAGTTACAATAACAGTTAATAAATAAACGCTAAGTTTCCACCAACGATATTAATCATCCATTAATTTTCTTAATAAACCACAAAAAAAAACTATACTGAGACAAGTGACATTTCAATAAAAAGTGTCACGAGCTAAAAATATAACCTCTAATTTTTAATTTATGTAAGACAACTCTTTATACTGCTATTGTAAGCAACAATATTAATTGTTTCACTCAAAGTTTAAGACTCTATATTTGCTAAATAATAAGTAATGGCACATTACTTATAATTATACTCTGGATTATTTTTATTATCTCTTTGAATGGTTAAACGCTTTTAGAAATAGTCAAACGATATTTATATATTTCCAAATATATAAATTTGTTATATCAACACATTAATTTGTATATAACCCCCCCCCTACAACCTCCACACATCTCACACTTAATCACCTCATTATCTATATTTTTTTTATTTGATATAATATAACATTTCAAATGTTATTTTTCTTTTTACCACACAAAAAAACAACCTAATACTTCTGACAATGCACTTTCACAATGGGTTTTACTTAATTTATGACAGTTTGGACCGACTGTCATATTTTTCATAAACTAAATAATGTATTATAATAAGCCATGATAAGAAGTGTCTGTGATTTTCTAATTATTTAATAAAAACAGGAGTAAAAGAAAATTTACTATTTTTCTCCTTTCTTCTTGAATTGTAACAATAAGAGCGCAGGCACAAGATATGAATCTCAGGTTTACATTTAAGAGCAAATTTCAGCTGATATTCTAAAATCCTGTAATGACACAACTAGATGATTGATATAATCCAGAATATAAGTATCAGGGACACTGTATGGTGGTGTGGAGATAGTGTGGGGTACAAAGGCACTTCGTAATGGGGGTACTAAGATAATAAATAAAATTTATATGTAAATAAGAATGTTTGCATTTCAAATCATTTGTGACAATTACCCCAGGCTCAAATATATAGGCATACACTCGATATATGCTACATATATACACTTATCATTACAATAAACCAAATAGGCCCACACCATTTTGTCATGATAGTTAATAAAACATATATAAATGTTTAGATTCCGAAATCACTTTATTCTTAGAAACGCATTCTAATTGTAAATATTTATTATTTAAACATAAGACAAATATTTCTTTATTTAAACATTTTGTGTCAAGTTGCTCTAACCTCAAAATATATTTCATACATCTTCTACCACTACACAAAACCGAACAGACCGATGCCCTTTCATCACTATAATTAATAAAATTTATATGTAAATGCGATTAGATTTCCCAATCATTTTTACTTAAATAATTTAATTTTGATAAAAAGTAGCATATTATTAATAATTTATTTAAAAATAAACTTATTTAAAAATATTGTCTCATAATCACAGCAGTTCTAAATATGATCAAATTCTTTTATCAATAATATTTTATAGAGGTTAAATTTATTCTCCAGTTGGGAGTAGAGGTAAAGTTCCACTTCTGAAATGTGAGGTATAAATTGATACTGTGTTATGCCAAAGTTTTTTAGTAATGTTATCTGTCTTCCTTTTTTTAATCATGTCACATTGTTTTTTTGTACATTTTACTAAATAACTTTTCCTATTTTTATTAATGATATCTATTTTTATATGCCATATTATCTTTTTACACATTTTACTCAACAGCTTTTTCTTGGATATACTCTTTAGCTCAAAACTCGTAATTGATTCATAATCCACACTATGGTGCAAATCAAATAAAACAGAACAAGATTTCAGATTTAAAGAATTCTAAAATGAGGCCCTGTTAAATCATGTAAAAAAATACTAATGGTAATTACAAGTTTTAATCTATTAAAATCTAATATGCTTTATAGCTGAAATTAAATGTTTTGTTTGCTGCGTTACAGCCTTAAATTTTTTTTTTCAGGTAGACCTTAAATCTAGCCATCAGTTAATTCTCTGACATTTGTTTTATGTAGCTATTGCTTACTTGAAAAAAAAGTAAGAAAGTAAAACCTTAACTCTCAACATCTGATAGTTGAATAGTTTGTGCAATGATTTATTTGTTTGACGTTTTTACCTAGAAACATGTCCTGCGCGTGCGCGCTTTGGCACTGCGATAGAGGCGTTCAAGCCCGACTTGGTTATCGGGAAATCCCAGTATCGATTCAGGTGTTTCCTGGCCTGGCGTTTGAACTTCTTATGAACTTCCAAACAATAAAGCCATTAGCATTTGCTTTACCTAGAAAGATGCTAGGGAGGCATTATATCTTAAGAAAATATACATGCAAGCAGACTAATAATTTATATCACTATATTTACCTCAGACATAATCTTATAGACATTGGGAAAAACAAATATATGTCTTCTAATATTTATTTCAGTGAGAACAGATCTTTTCAGTTAGGCTTCACCATGCTTTTTCTTTCCAATTGTAATATCGGCAGCAGATAATTTTATTTGCGAGAATTATATATTAGTTAACCATTTCATCCGCTAATTTCAAAACTTAAATACACAAATGTTCTCAAATCATTTTTAATTGAGCCTATGACACTTACTTTAATTCTATTATAGATCAAATACATCTATTAACTTCAATTTGCCAATTTAATTGTTATATTTATCGACATTTATAAATGTCCGTCTCATTATGCTATATCATTTATAAAAGTTGATATATTTGAATTTAAGATAATTTAAATTTAACACAATGATTTATAACAAAATTAATAAATTTTCATCCATCCATTATCTATAAAATCTATCTATCCATCCACACGTCCATCTATCAATTTACCTATATAACGAACTAAATATCCATCCCCAAATTCAAAAAGCCCGTCTATCTAGTTATTATATAAGAAAAAAAGTTATATATACGTGTGTATATTTTATGTATATATCTATCTGTTTAGTTACCTATCTATTTAAATATTCATTCACTCATTCAACCGACCGTTTATATAGCTATTGTACCGGACGTTACACAGCGGTACAGAGACATGAGACTCGAACTAGGGTTGTTGAGGATGAATCCCCGAATAAGATATATGAATTATAATAATACATAATTATATAAAATCTTTTTATATTTAAAAACTAACTAAAATAAAGATTCGAACTCTGGATTGGATTTTTAATGTGTTTTAATATCAAACTAGCATGAATACAACATATATATATATATAGCGATTTCACTTTAGGTAGGTTTACATTTATTACGTTAACACTGAATAATTCTTAATTGTTGTTAACAGGAGTTATACAATATGTTGCTTTAGGTCATGGGTGCGAATTCACCTTGCCAAAATAAACTCTCTTTACACAAGAAATGAAAGATCGATGAATGATTTAAATTAGTACTAGGAGCCATACGGTCAAAGTTATAAACCACATTTATTTATAGCAAAAATAAAAAAAAACATTTATTTTATTTCTATATTGTACATATATATTTTTTTTACTATTGTTAGAGAATGAAAAATATACGCGTATACGGGAATGGTTCATTAATTTTAAAAGGGTAGGCAGCTTTAAACCAAGCGCACTAAATAGAGTATACAACACTGCTTTTATCCTCCTTATTTATTATTTCCTTAGAATTATTTATTAGCCTATTAAGGTTAGGTGGAGTTCTCCACGCTAATCGAAAATCTTGACTTAAAACTTTTATTATATTTTTATTAATATTGGGAATAAAAGCTAATGACATCCATGGTTTATTATTCATATTTATATGGTCACTATTATGACATTGTTTATAATGCTTCAATACAATAGATAATAGCATTTGTTTATTATAATCCACTTGTATTAAATCTTGCATATAACATTTTATATTATCTTTCATATACATTTCATTTGAACACAGTCGTAAGAGTTGAAAGCACTTGGAAATATTATTTGTTATTATTTTATTTATATTAAACTCTGTATTAACAATTGATACGAATTGTTATTTTATATTATATACAGAAGTATTATTTGTTTATTTAGTATTATATAAATAGCAAATTAGAGTTTGATTACAAGTGTCAAACTTTCTGCATTCACAACTTTGACACAAACAACTTTATGTAAATATATTAATGATTATTAGTAATCATTTATTAAACTAGAGATTATCTTTAGTGCAATGGACACTATCCCATCTCTGTAATGTTAAAAAAGTATCAATGCTATGGTTTTCTTGCCTATGTTGCTGCTTTTAATAATTTTCACTATACTATTTTCACACAAGGTTTTTATAGACTTTATATATAATTTTGTTCTCATCTTAGAGCATTTTTCATCTAAGCTCAATCATATCGCAAACACCAATAGCCACAAAACAATATATATATAATGCTAAACACCCTTCCAAACTTAACGCTTTTACAGAAATGCCCTCTGTAAATAAATTTAAATTTAGCAATTGCACTGGGATATTTATATATATTCAATAGATGGTGCTTTACCAAAACCACCGAACAAGTGTAATTTGTTTATATAAATGTCAAAAGAGTCAGAATTCACTATCTCTTTCATTTGCTCCACCTTCAGATCAGCTGATTTCAAGCTAATTTGCTATCATCAGTGAAGGATAGGGCTAGAAACTAGATCTACACACTGACTCCAAGCGTTTATGCAAAAAGTTCCTATCAGTTTGCAAGCATGGATTTTTCAGACATGTAATGTCTTCAAACCCAGCCTAACAAGCCAGATAGCTACATGGGTCTGATACCAGTTCAGTTTCACCACATAGTCAAAGACTCTGCAATATATATCATTGCAAAAAACTTTAAAGGTACATTTATGAAAACTAAGTTATAATTCATGCTTGCAAACTGATAGGAACTTTTTGCATAAATACTTGGAGTCAGTGTTTAGATCTATTTTCTAGCCCTATCCTTCACTGATGATAGCAAATTAGCTTGAAATCAGCTGATCTGAAGGTGGAGCAAATGAAAGAGATAGTGAATTCTGACTCTTTTGACATTTATGTAAACAAATATACGCTTGTTGGGGGTGGGGGTGGTAAAGCGCCATCTATTGATCATAAATACAAACGATAGCAAGTTACATGATTATAACTTGTTTTTGTTTCTCATATATATATAGTAGATTGTTTTTAAGCCAATAAACATCACATGACCATCACCTCTTATGCTTGTGTATAACTGTTGTTAAAACAGGCAATACTCACTATACATATGCCACACACAGCAAGCATCCATTGATTACTCTAGATTGCTATGTGTGGCATACGTATAGTGAGTATTGCCTGTTTTAACAATAGTTATACACAAGCATAAGAGGTGGCGATCATGTGATGTTTATTGGCTTAAAACAATCCTACCTAACAGGATAGTGGTGACTATGGTTATTAAAGAACCAAAGGCCCCAAAATGTATGGGTACTGAACTGGGTTCAAATCCATATCACTATATAAGCTAATGGGCTTGGATTGAAAACATTAAGGTGTTTTCAGTTTAAGACTCATAGTTTTGTAGTTAAATGGAGATAAAAGGTGGTTGCTGGAGGGTTGTATTAGATCCTAAGATCTAGATGCAGTGCTCTCAGATTCAAGGCTCCTCACTAATGAAGGCCACAAGCCAGAAACTAATCTGGGGATATTGGATGAGCAGGCATTAGATGGGGATTTTATGCACTAGCCTTCTGGCATCCATTGATTATTCTAGCTTGCTGTGTGTGGCATACGTATAGTGAGTATTGCCTGTTTTTATATATATAGTAGTTTTATTGTTTGATGTGTAATTTCAAGATCCTGATTTTTTAAAACATTTATTTAAAATTTTATCATTTAAGATGTTAATAATTTATTAGTCGGTATAATTTTAAAAAGGATGCTAAACTTATTAATACATAAAGTAGATACTAAAATTAATAATAAATATAGTTTTAATTTGCTATCAGACATTTAGATTGTAATTGTTAGGTATATTTTAATAATATGGATGCGAAAAGAGGAAATTTAAAAATTAATATCACGTCAATATCATATAATTTTAAAGTTGTTATAATAGTTAGATTATTACTGACTAAATATAATTAATTATTAAAGTCATTATATATAGGATATTTTGAGCTCAGACTTTCACATGATCCTCAACTCATCACACTATCTCATACTACTCATACGCTTGACCACATACATATATGTTCAAAAGATAAATAATCACCAATACACGTATTTCATTCTAAACCAGCACTCGTCAGTTGGTCCAGGTTATCATCACTACACATTATATACAATAAGTGCTCAGATTTAAATTAAGATAGCCAATCTTCATACTTTAATGAACATGCTTCAGTCTACCCCACCCTCCAACTCTTCATGCCGTCCATTCTATTGAAGCCTGTTCATTAAAGTATGAAAATTGGCTATCTTAATATAAATCTGAGCATTTATTGTATATATGTGTAGAGATGATAATCTGAACCAACTGACAAGTGCTGGTTTAGCTCGAAATACATATCATCATCATCATCATCATCATCATCAACCATTATCAATCCACTGCAGGATGAAGGTCTCTCCAAGTTTAATCCATCTTCTCCGATCTTTAGCTTCTCTTCTCCACAACACCCCTGCACATTTTCTTATTTCATCCATCCATCTCACATGTGGTCTCTTTCTGGGTCTTTTACAATCTCTTGGAATCCAGCTTAAAATTTCAATTGTCCATCTATTATCATCTCTTCTAGCAATATGTCCAGCCCAACTCCATTTCAATCTTTTAATTTTTTCAATAAGGTCAGTAACACCTGTTTGTTGTCTTAACCATACATTGCGTTTTCGATCTCTTCTTGTTACTCCCAACATACATCTCTCCATACTCCTTTGAGTGGTCTGAAGTCTCTGTATTGCTCTTCTATTAAGTGTCCAAGTCTCAGATCCATAAGTAAGAACTGGTAAAACACATTTGTTAAAAACCATCCTTTTCAAACACATAGGCATATTTCCTTTTAGTATCAAGTTATTTCTACCAAAAGCACTCCAACCAAGTTTAATTCTATGATTAATTTCCTCCATTATGTTTCCATCTGTATTAATAATCTGACCAAGGTATTTGTAACTGTTAACTTCTACTAATTCTTCATACATATATTGGTGATTATATATCTTTTGGACATATATGTGGTCGAGTGCATCTGTAGTATGAGATAATGTGGAGAGTTGAGGGTCGTGTGGATGTCTGAGCTAAAAATTTCATATAGATTACATTGTTTGTACAGGTATATATATATAGTCTGTATGTTAGATATTAAAAATCATTATAATTAAATATTTTGCAGTTGTAATACAAACTTAGCTTATTATAAAATAGATATGCCATTTAATAGATGTATGTTTACCGGTGAAATTACTTATGTATTGCGTATTGCTTCCACATCAGACAAAATCATTGCCTATCTAAATGATTAAAATTATTTTATTAAAATTATTTAATAAATACTGATTTTTAATTATTCAGTTTTTTATAAAAGTTTGTAAAAGTAAAATAATAATAAGTTGGATTTGAAACAGATAATATTTATTGAATAAAAATTAAATGTATCGTATTTAAAATTATTAAAATTCATTTTTACTTTCTTAAGTATCGTCTTTAAAAGTCTTTTAACTAATTAATATTCATATTTAGAAAATTGTAAAAATAATAAACTAATCAGTGATTATTAGTTGTTTTATGACGTTCTGATTTGTTACCTATAAAGGCAAGACGATCTGGGAAATTGAATAAAATCTTAAAGTATAAAATCATGTAAATGTATGCAAAGATTTTAAAGTTTTTTTTTTTTCTAAAACGTATTATTTTGCAGTAAAAAAGTTTATAAAGTTACAGAACAAATTAAAAAAGATATTTTAAAATATTTAATCATGGAGAGTGCTGTGTGCTGCGCTAATC
>JAQFVV010002133.1:0-34095 GCA_028023455.1 Epiperipatus broadwayi | reverse complement strand
TTATAATATTAATTTTATATATATATATATATATATTGTAACGAGCACAGACGTTCGTTACATTGTTGTTTTTTTTATTTTTATTTATTAAACATGAAAGTAAATTAAAAAGTTCTTTATTTAAAAATTTTCTTTAAGAATTAAAAATTGAAATTAAATATCAACTTAAACTCTTATATATTAAATCGCACAGATATAAAAAATTATTAAAATAAAACTATTAAAAATAGAAAAAGTATTTTAAAACTAAATTTTAAAAGGATTTGGAGATGAAATTATATCTTTAAATTTATCTTTAAATATATTTTTGATTTGGAAAACAGGTTAATTAATCAGAAATGGAAATGATTGTTAATTAGTTAAATGTAAACCAGCTTTCGGCATTTAAATGTAAAAACACCGGTCAGGTAAGAAAACAATAGAAACTGTTAGCAAATAAGAAGAAATCCCTATGGAATCGGACCACAGCGAAAGGACCATCGCATCGGTGACGTAATGTAAATTCAATCCTTCACATTAATACGTATAAAAGGAAAAATTTTGGAAATTATTAATTAGTGACTAGTTATTGATGATGATTACGATGTAACAGCTAGGTGTTAGTGCTGAGGGGATTGAAAAAGACGCACAGCTTCAATCCCTTCAGTTCTGTTAAGAAAGGAAGAAAAATGAGCCATCGTTTCTACATTGAGGACCAACTACACTAAAAAATCTCCGGATGGATAAATAAAGCGGCCAACAGGATACCAATCTTCGGACGACGTGGGAATTCACGTTCAAACGGCAAGGAATATATGAAAATGAACTATTTAAATAACCGTAAGAACTTTAAAATTTAGGAACAGTAAATTAAAAACTTTCCAGATTTAAATAATTGCAATATTATTCTATCTGACCAACATTATTTATTAATTAGTTATAATTTTATTTAATGTATTTATTTTGTAAAATCATTTCCATTTATTTATTTTTTGTTCTTTAAGTTTTATTATAATTTTTGTTTTCCGTTAAGTTAAATTATATAAATGTTAAACTTAAGTCGGGCGTGAATGGCTGTATAGATTTGTAAAGTTATATTAGGGGAGGGTAATCTTAGGTTATTTGTTTCGTGGTTCGATTGCGTCAATGGATTGGATATATTGGTGTGATTAGTAGGTGTAATATTGATTCAGCTACGGGCAGAGATCGCTTCATACGCCGCATACACTTCCGTTTGCCTATGGAAGGAATTATAAGTCGGATACCGCAGTTCCTTTCTATGGAGTTTTTTGTTTTATTGCTCTTCTTTGCAGATAGATGTAATATTCCTATCTCATAAGAGGCAATTTCTTCTCTTAACCTTTTGTGCTGCCGTATTTTATTACATTGAATACATCGATGTATCAGATGGATTGATGCCAGTTTGACTGCGAATTTTAGCCTAAGGTTAAATAGGGATAGAATATTTTAATTTCAATGAAAATCTATGTAGTATTCATGCTCGACCCTAAATAGAAATGCATTAAATTTAAGTTGTTTATAGATGCTTGCAGGGATTGTTTATCGGTTAACTATGTTTTGCGTTTTCATATTTGATCAAAATATATAGACATTCGATAAATAATGATACCTTACGGTGAGTATCTAAAATGTATTTATTTGGATGCCTTTTAAGTTATTGGTGACAATGCAAGTATCTTATGGTGAATACTATTGGGTTACATATAAATTTCCCTCCGCAATTGTCAGTAATCAATAATTTTATATTTTGATCGCTTATGTTTACTTTGGAATGTTTTTAACCGTGTAATCTATGTAACCGATCTATAGCAACTATTATAACAAGCTTTTATAATCCCATCTGTGCGAACTTAATTAAAATGTAAACTTATAATATAATAGAAATTAAAATGTAAATTAAAATCTAAGGTAAAGTTAAAAATAATGTTAAAATGTAAACTAATACTAAAATAATTTTAAATCTTATATATATGTGCATAAATAAATGTTTGTATGTTAATTACTGGCAGTGGCTTATTTTATTCCTTTTTTTTATATATACTCTTAGATTATCCTATTAAATCTCTGCTATTCCACTGAGCTAGTGACATGGGCTAACGACCGGAATCAAAATTTAAAAAAAAAAAAAAAAAATTTTTTTTTTTTTGACTTACGTATCTGCCTACTTTATAAATTTTTCTAGGTTCAAATGCCTAGATGGCGCCCCGTAGTGCAGTTTACGTTAAGTCACATTCCGGATCGTTACAATATATATATAATGCTAGAATTGGTAAACAAATGAAAGATGAAAATGCTGTAGGTAATTTTGGTTATGGTAATAGAAATGAGAGAGGACATAGACTTGTGGAGTTTGCAGAAGAAGAAAAACTTTATATTATGAATTCTTTTTTTGCAAAAAATGTTAAAAGGAAATGGACATGAAAGTGTCCAAATGAAGGTACAGCAGAATTGGATTATATTTTGATTAACCAAAAATACATAGTTCAAGTTTGTAATGTTCTTAATAAATTTAACACAGAAAGTGATCACCGATTAGTAAAATATAAGATACATGTTAATGCAAAACTAGAGAGACAAAAATTATTAACAAAAACAAGATTTACAGTTGATATTCCTAGTCTTCAGAAACATTCTAATGAATTTAAATTAGAACTTGCAAATCGGTTTCAAGTATTAGTAGATTTTGAACATGATTCAGATTTGAATGACATTAATAGAAAAATAAGACCTAACTAAAAAAATGTCCTAGCATGATTTTTAAAAATACTCATAAGCTCTAGTTGAGATTAGTAGCCCAATAAATAGCATTTGTTTGTCCATTGAAACATATGATGGATGTATAAAATTATAAACTGCAACAAAGATAGCTGGTAGAATAAAGCAGCAATTGACTAGTAAAATTTCTACTGAGACTAGAGAATTTATGAAGGAAAGAAGGAATATGAGGATATATAAAAATGATGCAT
The DNA here is from genome assembly GCA_028023455.1 of Epiperipatus broadwayi. Lineage (NCBI taxonomy): Eukaryota > Metazoa > Onychophora > Udeonychophora > Euonychophora > Peripatidae > Epiperipatus > Epiperipatus broadwayi. Next base: position 31,129 of record JAQFVV010002133.1, on the reverse strand, counting down.
TAAAAAAGATTGAATATCTCAAATTTTGTAAAATTGTGCGGAAAAGAGTTGAAAATGATATAAGAAAGTATAATTGTGAACTAGCAAGGGAAGCTGTAGAAGAGAATAAAAGTCTAAAGAGTATAAAACAACATTTTGGTATTGGTAAGAAATTTATATCTGCAATAAGAAAAAAAATGGCATTATTACTAAAAACAGAGATGACCTCATAAAATGTGTAGAAGACTTCTATGAAGAATTATATAGTAATAAAGAACAAGTGCCTCCTGTACATATTATATCTTCTGAATTACCCAGAATTTTGAATAAGAAAGTGACACATGCAATTAAATTTATGAAGAAAGGTAAGGCTCCAGGTAATGATGGAATTGTAACTGATATATTAAAAGAAGCACGTGAAGAAATAGAAAAAAATAGCAAAGTTATATACCAAATGTTTAAATGAGAAAGATGTAACAGATGATTGAAAGAATGTGGTATTAATATTTAAAAAAGGTGATAAAGACGATATTAGAAATTACAGACCTATATGTCTTTTATCAGTTTTATACAAATATTTTACTAAGATAATTACAACTCGTCTACAGAAAACACTGGATTTCCACCAACCAAAAGTACAAGCTGGCTTTAAAAGTGGTTTTAGTACAGTAGATCATATCCAGGTATTGAGAGAAATTATAGAAAGGACAAATGAATATGAGTTGCCATTATGCTTAGGATTTGTAGACTATGAAAAGGCATTTGATTCTATAAACATTTCTTCAGTGATTAAAGCATTGGATCATCAAGGTGTAGATCCAGGATATTGTCATATTTTGAATAACATTTATAAAAATGCAACAGCAACAGTTAGATTACATAATGATAGTAGGAAAATCAACATTGAAAAGGGTGTAAGACAGGGTGACTCCATATCTCCAAAACTTTTACAGCAGTGCAGCAAGAAGTATTTTGTGGATTAAAATGGGAAGCTAAAGTAGTGAAAGTAAATGGAGATTATTTAAGTAATTTAGATTTTGCAGATGATGTAGTTGTTTTTTACAAATAATACTTTAGAGCTACAGGAAATGTTGCAGGAGTTATCAGATGAAAGTAGAAGTAAAGATAAATGTTAAAAAGACTAAAGTAATGTTTAATAGATTTTCTCAAAATATGAAATAAAAGGTTGATTATGATGAGTTAGAAGAAGTTATCAGTTACAAATACCTTGGTCAGATTATTAATACAGATGGAAATATAATGGATGAAATTAATCATAGAATTAAACTTGGTTGGAGTGCTTTTGGTAGAAATAACTTGATACTAAAAGGACATATGCCTATGTGTTTGAAAAGGAAGGTTTTTAATAATTATGTTTTGTCAGTTCTTACTTATGTATCAGAGACTTGGACACTTAATAGAAAAGTAATACAGAGACTTTGGACCACTCAAAGAAGTATGGAGAGATGCATGTTGAGAGTAACAAGAAAGGATTGAAAATGCAATGTATGGGTAAGAGAACAAACAGGTGTTACTGACATTGAAAAAAATTAAAAAGACTGACATGGAGTTGGGCTGGACATTTTGTTAGAAGAGATGATAACAGATGGACAATTGAAATTTTAAACTGCATTCCAAGAGATTGTAAAAGAGCCAGGATGATACCACATGTGAGATGGATGGATGAAATAAGAAAGTGTGCAGGGATGATGTGGAGAAGAGAAGCTAAAGATAGAAAAAGATGGATTGAACTTGGAGAGACCTTCATCCTGCAGTGGATTGATAATGGTTGATGATATATATATATATATATATATATATATATATATATATATATATATATATATATATATATATATATACATATATATATATATTAACCTACTGCAGAATATTTCATGACTTACATACATTTTATGGATGATATTAATTTAAAGTAAATTTATATGTATTAACTGAAGTTCATTTACAATATATATATATATATATATATATATATATATATATATATATATATATATATATATATATATATATATATATATATATATATATATATATATATACACATACTAAATATAATATATATATATAAACAAAAAAATAAAGACTTATAAATCCAATAAATAATATAATATTTCAACCAGAGGACTGGTTTTCATCAGATATATATATATATTTAACTTACAGAATGTATATATAAATTATTAATCAATGTCTGTATTCCATTTATAATAAAAATATATAATTATTCAAAACAATACAGTAAAAAAATATTTTAAAAACAAATATATACCATAATTTAATAGAAATACTTTCAACTATCTATGTAGTCATTATCAATTAGTTTCAAATTGTATTATAAAAAACCATTACAAATGTAAACAAAAATAATTACATCATACATCAATTTTTCCACAATTCATTAATTTTTATATTGGCAGCCTGTTTATTTATCCAATGTTGCTTTTCATTTTTTATTAACATAGCTTCTTTATTTTTACATTCATTATTATTTCTTTCAATACACAATATCTTAACTTTATTAAAATCAAAATCAAAACCATCATTACATGTTACATAATGATCAAAAAATTCTTAAGGTGATACATCATCATTTCTAACATTCTCTTGTTTTGATTTTTGTACTTGTTTATATAACAACAAATGATCCTTTGATCTTTTCTCCAATGTATATCTAGATTCACCTATACATGCCTTTCCACAAACACACAACCATTTATATATTTTATAACTTTGATTTAAAATAGTACATCTATTTTTTGAATTATTATTTATCTATTTAAATTAGAAGTAGTATAAAATGCGACTCAACATATATTAAATTATGGTATATATTTGTTTTTAAAATATTTTTTTACTGTATTAATTATTGTATTGTTTTGAATATATATATATATATATATATATTCAAAACAATACAATAATTAATTATATATAGCTGATATATATATATATATATATATCAGCTATAAGTACTCAGTCAAATAAAGTATGATATAGTTTTACATTTTCAATAAATGTGACAATACTAAAAACTTAAAAATAATAGAGATATTTTTTTTATATTACATGCTATTATTGATTGTGCTCCAAAATAATTGGTTCTTATATTTAACTTGAAATAAAAGCATGGGGACGTCCAGAAATTAATTAAGTCAATCATTATTTCATATAAAGAGTGTAATAATTAATTTCTGGACCAATCATACTTTTATTTCAAGTTAATTGTAAAATCTCCAATCATGTTTAAAGAAGCTTCTTTTCGTGAGGAGTCAATAAAATCATTTAATATATTTCTTTATTTCTATTATGCAGTCATAATTTTGGCAATTAGCACAATAGTCATTTTATTACCATAAATAGTTTCTACCATGATATTTACTTAAAATTTTTATTTCAATGAATATTTTGCAGTTAGTGATTTAAATAAATTTTGGCAATTGAAACATTTTAATGCAGACTTCAGAAGAAAAAGTGATTAATATCATAATAATGAAGAGTTTTATTAATTATTCAATTATATAGTTTCCATTATTTAGTTGTAGCTTAGAATACACAATTTACCTATTAAAGGTTATCTCAATTAAGTAATTCTAGTAATTAATTATTTATATCTTACTATTTTTTAAATATTTCACATCATCATTAATTTGTTGAATATTTTTATTTATATAGATATTCGTAAGGTAATTCATATTCTGAATTTACTTTGCTAATCTTTCTAGGTTCTAAAAGTAAATATTTTGAATCATTTGCTCTATTTTAATGGATTTACATTAATTGTTTTTTTTTATTATTTATGATAAATGCTACTACAAGAGAAGGCATTCAAATCATTTTTATTTTAAATGGTCCCCATCCCAGACCCATTTCGACCTATGGGTCTCTTCAGTGAGGAGTTGGGACATTAGATCTAAAAAACCCACTCAAGCAAAGCATTTATCTAAAAGATAATTGTTAGAAGAAGATCTGAAACTTTTAGACATCTACATGTCTTTAAAGTCAGATCTTCTTCTAACAATTATCTTTTAGATAAATGCTTTGCTTGAGTTGGTTTTTTAGATCTAATGTCCCAACTCCTCACTGAAGAGACCCATAGGTCGAAACCAGTCTGGGGATGGGGACCATTTAAAATAAAAATGATTTGAATGCCTTCTATTGTAGTAGCATTTATCATAAATAAAAAAAAGCTTGTTTAGAGCTATTAGCATGCTCTTAATTTTACATATTTGTAAGTGCAAGATATATATAAGTCATGTGACATCTGACTTGTTACTATTACTATTATTAATTGTTTTTGTAAATACCAGTGACAGTTGTGGCTTTGCTGCACCCCAAGAAAAGAAATGTAAAAATTATTTATCAAATGTGTGCATGAAAATTTTAATAATATAACAATATTCAATATTTTGCATAATTATTTTATAAATACAACACATTAAACCATTTTCTAAAAATATATATTTGAACTGTTGCATGAGATTCTTTTCAATAATGTTGCTAATTATAGCAGTGATAGAAACATCATATTCGGTGAATTTCAGCAAGTTCTTCTGAGTTATGTTTGTTCTTATCAATGCATAAAACTAGTATCATAGCAGCTGTTCACTGTGACATTGTAAGGAGTTACTTGATAGTGATATGTCTATCTGTTCTTATATTTCACTTTAGAGTAATTAAATTTTTATTGTTTTCATTTAGGATGAGAAATATTTTTTTAATTAGCATTTATAAATTATTATACAAATATTTATTACAGAAAAATATAAAATAGTAAAATAAATTTTATTTTAAATATATATCATGATGATTGTTGGTGTTGAATATATATATATATTCTCAATTTATATTATATTAAAAAATTGAAATCAAATGTAAAGGTTGATCTACTTCATATAATATTATTTGTCAAACAGTAGTAAAACAAAAAATACATTAGATCTTTTAACAATGATTGATATAAATCATGAAATCAGAAATGCTATGCTTGATTTCTTTGCTTACTGTTTGAGAGGATACAGTAATAAAGCATACCAGCTTAAAAATTTCATGGTTCGCCACTGATATACACTGTGCACTTTTAAAGCATTCATTATTTCTTACTTAACAATATTTTATTCATATAATAGTTTTTCTAAGTAAAAATAATTTAAAACAGGCAAAATTCTCCATACAGTAGTGCCACTCAGTGCCATCCAGAGTAAGCAATGGATTCCAGAAGACTTTTACACAAAATCCCTATCTAGTGCCTACTCATCCAATATCCCCAGACTACTTTCTGGCTTGTGGCGTTCATCGGTGCAGAGCCTTGGATCTGAGAGCACTGAACCTAGATCTTAGGATCTAATGCATTCCTCCAGCAGTCATCTTTTATCTCTACTTAACTACAAAAATTTTAAAAATAAAATTGAAAACTATGAAAATAAAATTGAAACCACAATAATATTTTCAAACTAAGCTCAATAGTTTATATAGTCTCATGGGTCTCAACTCAATTCAGTACCCATAAATTTTTGGTATCTTTGGCTTTTGAACAACCATAGCCACCACTATCCTATTATGTAGAATTGGTGCAAATCACTAAACATCACATGATCATCGTTTCTTATGATTGCACATAACTTATTAAAACAGGCAATACTCTCCATACAGTAATGCCACTAAGTGTCAGCCAGAATAATCATTGGATGCCAGAAGGCTTGTGCATAAAATCCCCATCTAATGTCTACTTATCCAATATCCACATACTAGTTTCAGGCTTATGGCCTTCATCAGTGAGGAGCCTTGATTCTGAGAACATTTCACCTAGATCATAGGAGCTAATGCAATTCCCATCTCTCACTGATGAAGGCCACAAGCCAGAAACTAGTCTTGGGATATTGGATAAGTAGACACTAGATGGGAAATTTATTCACAAGCCTTCTAACATCCAATGATTACTCTGGCTGACACTGAGTGGGACTATTGTATGGAGAGTTTTGTCTGTTTTATGGTGATCATGTGATGTTTAGTGGTTTAAAAATAATTTACATTTTATTTCTCTCTTTTTTGTTTATCTGACTGTGTACTTTGTATTAAATTGTATTTTTTCATCTCCCGTTTTACTACCTAGTGTTCCTAAAAAATATTGCATAATCTGAGATCATGTGATATTTAGTTGTTGTTAATTTATATTTATTCACACTATTCTTTGAATAATGAGTTAATGCTTTTGTGAATCGCATTCAATAAAAATATAAATAGCAGATGATGTATTATTTTATATATACAAAAAAGTGAGAGAAAGTTGTAATAAAAATTGTTATTGTCAAAAATAAAAGAAAGTTAAATAAATAAATAAAATTGTTTGATCGTTGAGATAAATTATGTAATTTAAGTTATTATATTGTTCATTACAATAATAACTAAAAATATTTTTAGATGAGCTATTATACACCTTTTATTATTTTTGTAGAACATATTACACTTTATTAATATTAATGCTAAGAAATAATACCTTATATTTGAAGAATACCAAAAAAAATAGTTAATGTCTTTTAAAAGTTTCTTTTTAAGTCAACATTAATAATAACTTCTTTTTTTCTTGCAATATATTAAAATTAAAAAGAAGACATCTGTCATATCTAAAAAAATACTAAATATAGGTTTCTAATGTAAAAAAAATAATAAGGAAAAAGAAAATAAATAGCTTTTATATTTATTAACAATATGTCAAGAGTCTTGTTTAAAAGCATAATTTTTTTTTAACAAAAACATCGACGCAGTAGTAAAACGTAGCAAAAATGAACATAAAAATAACAAAAAAAAAAACATTATTACAATAATTATTAATTTATAATAACACTTATTTCTATGTATAATTATTTTGTCAAATTATAAACAATAACACCATAGATATATATTGCTTTTGTTTTTTGTCAGTGCCTATTTCATCTCAGCTCGACCATCCAAAGTAAAAAAATCGGGCTTTATCTCCCTCTCTCTCTCTCTCTCTCTCTCTCTTTATGTGTACATTGTGAAATTTATCAGGCTATCAACATGGGCATGGATATTAAGAAGTATGTTACTTCAAATTCATCTGAAGTGTGAAGGTTGTTTGTGAAATTCATACGAAATGAAGGAAGCGATATGAGTGTCTGTGTTGGTATATTGTTGGAATACGGAGAAGTGAGATAAGGGAAACGTTAATAAAAACTCAAAATTTCAATATAAAAATAGTTAAGTTGTATTTGTTTAATATATCTTTATAACGTTAAAATCTGAAAAACTGAAGCAGTATTATCTATGTACGCGCACGAGAGCAATTACAAAATCAGTCAACTTGAATCTTTACGATATTATCAGCCAAGTATTACTTAATCTTCCAAGCTAACTGAACTGTTCATTTAGTAAAAATATATATATAATTTACTGCTGCAAATGTGAATGTAAATAAAATTAAAAAAAAAAAACAAAAACAATAAACATCATCTTATGTCAGCACAGTAAATCAAATGTTGATTACTATTTTTTTATAAACTCTGTGCAGCAAAGTTTGTTAAAAATGTTGAACTCAAAACGTCTTCAAGATAGGTGAAATAATAAGATATACATTTATTATAATTATTGTTTTAATTAGAAATGATTGTTTAATAACTTTGAGTTTAATATGTATAAAAAGCAGATTGAATTAAACTAAACAAATAGGTAATTTTATTATATATAAAAATCGATTCTGTATAAGTAATTTATTATAATAGAATATTTATATTTATAAAAACTGTTGAACAATTGAAACTATCATCTATTTTGAAACATGAAAATATTTGATTATATAACTTACACAAAATAAATATGCGAATGCTGTTGCTATTGTTGTTATTGTTATTATTATTATTATTATTATTATTATTTATATAAATAAGCATTTATTTTTATAGCGTCTGTATACAATTGTAATTACATTCGAATATCGGCCTTTCAAGACAATTGTGCAAACGCTTTGCGAGTGTTAAATAATAAATGAATACCCTCTGAACAATACGAGATATAGAATTTATGCAGGAATAAAAAGAATGCCTCTTATTCCTACGACTCATATATTTATAAATGAGCAAATCTGAAGTACTGGCACAGAAGGTGTGACAATAGAACGATCACTTTAAATTACTATATATAATGTCTGAATAAATGACCCCAATGAAATTTTCTAGAATTTACTAAACGTCATTCCAACTGAAACTTAATCATATATATAAATAAGCATTTATTTTTATAGCGTCTGTATACAATTGTAATTACATTCGAATATCGGCCTTTCAAGCCAAGTGTGCAAACGCTTTGCGAGTGTTAAATAATAAATGAATACCCTCTGACCAATACAAGATATAGAATTTATGCAGGAATAAAAAGAATCCCTCTTATTCCTACGACTCAAATATTTATAAATGAGCAAATCTAAAGTACTGGCACAGAAGGTGTGAATTTATGCAGGAATAAAAAAAATCCCTCTTATTCCTACAACTCAAATATTTATAAATGAGCAAATCTGAAGTACTGACCCAGAATGTGTGACCTTCTGTGCAAGTACATCAGATTTGCTCATTTATAAATATTTGAGGCATAGGAATAAGAGGGATTCTTTTTATTCCTGCATAAATACTATATCTTGTATTGGTCAGAGGGTATTCATTTATTATTTAACACTCACAAAGCATTTGCACAATTGGCTTGAAAGGCCAATATTCAATTATTATTATTATTATTATTATTATTATTATTATTATTATTATTATTATTATTATTATTATTATTATTATTATTATTATTATTATTATTATTATTATTATTATTATTATTATTATTATTATTATTATTATTATTATTATTATTATTATTATTATTATTATTATTATTATTATTATTATTATTATTATTATTATTATTATTATTATTATTATTATTATTATTATTATTATTATTATTTCATCCATTCCTAAAATGTAAGAAAACTTCAATCAATGAGAAAATCATTGAAAGTCCAACACTCAACAGTTTATAAATAACCAAGATTTAAACAGAACATAACAAGAAACTTCAAAATTTTATGGTAATTAAAAAATCAAGAATTCAACCGTTGAAATATTAATTATATCTATTTGTATTATTTAGAAGTTTAATGCTAACTAGCTTTTGCTGATGATATAATAATTAATGTAAAAATATTTTTTCCTTTAAACACTAATAAATAACTTTATATATATGTGTGTGTGTTTACAATAGAATATTCAAACCATAGTGTTATTATTTTATGTTTTCAAATACATTAATATCAAAATAACTGACAAAACATTTTTACTATTTTTGATTGTTTTGTTAGAAACATTATTTTTAAGAAAAGCCAATTGGGATGCTGGTGCCAATAATATGGAAAAACCCAGTTGAAATGTGATCTTGATTGAGATGTAGTCTAGATAGTATTGCAAAAGAAGTGAATCTAGCTCTCACTTGACTTGCAATTCATTATTCTAGAAGTTTTAATATATTTTAACATAAGCTAAAACTATTTTATACATTAATAATATATTTACATTCAATAAAACAGTAAATAATATTTGTTAAGGATAATTTAAAAAATAGTGAAAAAGTATAAAGAAATAAAAAGAATGAATTTTTGCCCTCAGTAATTTTATTTATCTACATGTTTATCTATTATTTAAATTTTTTTTTCCTTGTCTCTCTAAACAAATGTAAAACATTGTTCAAAACTAAAACATTTCCCTTGGTTTTTAGTGATTAGAAAGAAAAATAAGCACATAGATACTTATCAATAAATAGGCTGTGATTTGAATTATTGAAAAATATATTTCTCTGGTAGAAAAAAATCACTTATTCTGGGTTTAATACTATCATTTCTAATACAGTGTGCAATTGTATGGATAACAAGACTATTTTAAAATATAAAATAGTGAGCAGATTAATGCAATAAACTTCAATATGTACTCAGTAACAATTACTTTTATTGCACCTATTGATAAGAAAACAGCAGTGTTAGTCAGCTCTTGAAATGAGAACTGTGGAAAATTAATCTTGTAGTATGAAAAAGTGTAACCTCATTACATGATTGAAATAAATAGTTTAAAATAAAGTTGAAGAAATCTATAAGTTAAATTATGTACTAAATTTTAACAAAATTTGAGCATCAACATCATAACATGCAAACTGTTTAATTAAAAAAAAATACAAAACTCCCATGGAACAAACTAAAAACAAACATTGTGGGTTCATGCAAAAACATAACGGTTTCAGTCTATGTAAACCAGATTGAAAATTATTATACTGTAAAATGGATACATTTAACTTATTTTAATCTATTCAGGAAAATAATATTATAGACATGAACTGAAAAGTTGAAGCTGCAAATGGTATTTAATGGAATTTTTTTAATGGAAATAATAGATAAATTCATTTTGAGTTAACATAACTCAAAATTATTATATTTTTGAACTGAACATTTGAAGAGATGAAAATAAAAAAGCTAACTTGAAACAAGCTTAAAATTATAATTACTAAAGAACTGAGAAAATGAATCCATATTAATAAAATATTGCAGTGTGCACAACTACATATACAAATATTTTTTTATATTATTATTCAATAAATAAGTATAATAAACAATTTTCAGTATATGTTGAATCATTTTTTTCCCTTTCAAAATGTAAAGTGTAAGGCTTTCATTAATCTTAATTTTTTTTATCTGTGAAATGTTGTTTTTAGGTGTAATAATTGTAAAACAGGCAAAACTCACTATATATATATATATATATATATATATATATATATATATATATATATATATATATATATATGAAAAACAAAATCAAGTTAAAAACTTGTTAACGCTTGCATTTATGTCAACAGATGGCATTCTACCAAAAACACCGTCAAGCGTATTTCGTTTACATAAATGTCAGAGAATGCATTCACTATCTCTAACTTTAATTCCACTTTCAGATCATGATTTCAAGATATTTGCTATTGTCAGTGAAAGACAGGAATAAGAACTAGATCTAAACACAAACTCTGAGCATTTATGAAACAGTTTTTATTCAGCTTGCAAATGTGAATTTTTTAGACACGTTAATGTCTTCGAACTCAGCATAGCAAGCCAGATAGCTACATGGGTCTGATATCAGTTCAGCATCACCACATAGTAGAAGCCTCTGCATTATATATCATTGCAAGAAAGACCTCAAAGGTACATTTATGAAAAACAAAATCAAGTTAAAAACTTGTTAACGCTTGTATTTATGTCAACAGATGGTGTTCTACCAAAAACACCGTCAAGCGTATTTCGTTTACATAAACGTCAGAGAATGCATTCACTATCTCTTACTTTAATTCCACTTTCAGATCATGATTTCAAGCTATTTGCTATCATCAATGAAAGACAGGAATAAGAACTAGATCTAAACACAAACTCTGAGTGTTTATGAAACAGTTTCTATTCAGCTTGCAAGCGTGAATTTTTTAGACATGTTAATGTCTTCGAACTCAGCTGAACAGAAACTGTTTCATAAATGCTCAGAGTTTGTGTTTAGATCTAGTTCTTATTCCTGTCTTTCACTGATGATAGCAAATAGCTTGAAATCATGATCTGAAAATGGAATTAAAGTTAGAGATAGTGAATGCATTTTCTGATGTTTATGTAAACGAAATACGCTTGATGGTGTTTTTGGTAGAACGCCATCTGTTGACATAAATACAAGCGTTAACAAGTTTTTAACTTGATTTTGTTTTTCATAAATGTACTTTTGAGGTTTTTCTTGCAATGATATATATTGCAAAGGCTTCTACTATGTGGTGATGCTGAACTGATATCATACCCATGTAGCTATCTGGTTTGCTATGCTGAGTTCAAAGACATTAACGTGTCTAAAATATTCATGCTTGCAAGCTGAATAGAAACTGTTTCATAAACGCTCAGAGTTTGTGTTTAGATCTAGTTTTTATTCCAGTCTTTCACTGATGATAGCAAATAGCTTGAAATCATGATCTGAAAGTGGAATTAAAGTTAGAGATAGTGAATGCATTCTCTGACGTTTATGTAAACGAAATACGCTTGACGGTGTTTTTGGTAGAACGCCATCTGTTGACATATATATATATATATATATATATATATATATATATTGCCACCCACAGCAAGTTAAGATTTAGATGCAGTGCTCTCCAATCCAAGACTCCTCACTGACAAAGGCCTTAAGCTAGAAACTAGTCTGGGGATATTGGATGAGTAGGCACTAGATAGAGATTTTATGCACAAGCCTGTATGCGGCAATATATATAGTGAGTTTTGCCTGTTTTAACAACAGTTATACACAAGCATTAGAGGAGGTGGTCATGTGATGTTTATTTGTAATCATTTTAACAAGGTAATAAGGAGTTAATGTGAGGAAATAATGGTTAGGTATTTTATGCATTCTTTTCCATGTAAGGAATATATATTAAGTTTGAAATTGTCAATTTTTTTTGAACTTTTTTGAATTTATTAAGGAGTAATAGTTTCTAAAATTATTTTTATGTTAATGTCTTAATTTTTTCAGTTGTATTTTTTTTAAATTTCTGATGAATTTGATCTAATTTTATCATACCACTTTACTTTAAGTTGTTTGCAAATATCCTCAATACAATATTTAAATTAAAGTTGACTAAACATATACATTAATATTTCTTTTTGTTCACAGACACGGTCTCTAGGATTATTGTGATCATGAGCTATTTTGGAGCAATAATACTTTATACAGATGTAGGGGTAGACATTGTTTCTCTAGATGACATAAAGTTAAAAATGACTTTCAAAATACATTCACTGTAGTTTATTTATATAGATTGGAAAACATTTTATAGGAGGGCATAAATTAATAGAAAAGTAGAAATCAAATCAATAGATAGTTAGATGAATGCATAAATAAACAAATGGATAGTTAAATAAATAGATAGGTAGATGAACATAAAGAGAAACATTTAGATAGGTCTATAGGCATATATATATATATATATATATATATATATATATATATATATATATATATATATATATATATATATATATATATATATATATATATATATATATATATATATATATATATATATATATATATATATATTTAATGGATGGCTAAGTACTTAAATGGATGCTTGGATCTATAAATAAATTGATCAGTAGATAAGTAGATAAACAGATAGAGACAGTAAATAAATAATCATTCAGAGATACATACAACATATAGATAGATAGATAGATAGATAGATAGATAGATAGATAGATAGATAGATAGATAGATAGATAGATAGATAGATAGATAGATAGATAGATAGATAGATAGATAGATAGATAGATAGATAGATAGATAGATAGATAGATAGATAGATAGATAGATAGATAGATAGATAGATAGATAGATAGATAGATAGATAGATAGATAGATAGATAGATAGATAGATAGATAGATAGATAGATAGACAATAAAAAACATAAATAGACAGACAGATGTCCTTACATAGATGGGTAGATTAAGAAATAGATGTTTAAGGGAGAATCTGGTAGCTAAATACCTAAATAGATGATTGGAAGCTATAAGGAGGTAAGTAGAAATCCAGATAAATATTTAAATTGATAGATAAATAGATAAATAAATGAATTCATTGATGGATAAATAGGTAGATAGACAATAGATAAAAAAGACATAATTAGAGAAGGAGACAGATACATAGATTGATAAAAGATGGATGTCTGGGTATATAATTAAATGTATGGTGTGGTTTATAAATAAATTAATAGGTAGTTAGATAGATAACAGAAATAGAATCAGTAAATAAATAAACAGATAAAGAGACATAGAAAAGATAGATATATAGATAGAGATAAATAAAACATATATTTCTAAACAAGTATATTGGGTGAATAGATAGAGATAAAAAGCTAATAATTGACTTAATGCATAGTTAATTAGAAAAATAGTATTTTTTTATTTTTTAATATCTTAATATAAAAAGTTATCCTTTTCTTTTTTCTCTAATGCTAAGAATTTTCATGATAATTTGGAGGTTTTTTTATTACCTTCTACAGTTCTTTCCAATTTTTTTTTCTTACCCTTTGACAGATTCTTTTAATTGGATGAATTAAAGATACTTTTACATTCCTTTTTTCTTTGACAAAGTCTTATCACAGTTGAAAATTTTTAATGGGATTGCTTCTTTATTTTATTAGCAGTCTATGTAAAAGGTCTTAATAGGATATCACTTTTTATTAAATAATTTTAGTCTGTAGATTAATGTTTTAGATTAATTTGGAAGTTCTAGCTTAAATATACTATTTCTGAAGATTAAAAATATCTCTTATTAATACAGTCTCTCTAGCTTTGAATTAGCACATATCCTAAGGCTTACTAATTAATGGTCACTTTTTGTCTTGGAACTTTATTTTTATCTTCAATAACTATCATTTAAGCCAAAGATGAATTTCTGACTATATTAAGGATAACTCTATTGAATATTTTGCTTCCATTTTTCTATTCTACACATGTTTTGCAACGGGATATAATTTTTTAATGTCATGATGGAATAAAAAAATGTGTTTAAATGTTTTGTAATGTTTATTTATAGTTTTATTTATTACATGCTGATTATGACCTTTAATATATTTTAGTATATTGGGATTTTTTGGTCAAATATTAAAATTACTAAACGATTTAAATTTTTTATTTTCTTAATCATGTGTAATGTGTTATTATATTTTTATTTATTAGTTGTAAAATTAGTTTTATTATTTATGGATTATGTTTCATATTTTTGGAATGGGGAAGGGGTGGTATTTACTAAATTATTGTTTTGTTTTTTTGTTTTTTTTTAATTTTCTCTGAATACTTTTTTTTGTTGAGCAAATTTTCTTGAATTGGTTGTTGTTGTTGTTTTTTTTTTTTTTTGCTTCTTTTTAGAAAAATATCCAAGATGTTTTGATTTTAATATTTTATAATTACAGGTAATTTTTTTTACTTACAAACATCACAAAATCTACAGCAGTTAAAATAACATTTTTGATAAAATATCAAATTTTATTCACGTGTTTTATTTTTTTGAAGGTTAATTTAATAAATCATAACTATATTCATTAAATTTTAATCGTAGCCATGTTCATTTAATTGTAAATGGAATATTAATAAGCAGTTATTTATTTTGTTAAATAGTAATATTTGCTAAACAAGGGGTCCCCAAACTTTTTGCACTTAAGAGTACATTCTATAATGCCAGCCAAGTGGTGGGCACCATTTATTTTTTCAATGTAAATTTATAGTTGGATATTGTTAATAATATGCATAATGTACAAAAAACTATTTATTTCAAAAATAAAATTTAAACATATAATTAACATTTATACTTTTACACTGTAAAAATATAGTATGCCCTACAATTTGCTTACAATATAATACAATAATTTGTAAGAAATTTTAAAAATTAAATTTATTTGTATCAGATAAGAAATTTTTATTGTGTTTGGATAGTGGCAGGCACACTTAAAATGGTCTTCAGGTGTCATGGTGCCTGTGCACATAGGGTTGGGGACTCCTGTGCTAAGCTATTGGTTTTAAACCTTTTGTTTTTTTAATCATGTGTAATATAATTTTGTAATTTTATTTATTGGTGTAAAAGTAATTTTAATATTTATTAATCACTGCTTATATTCCCAAATCAGTGTTTTTTGGGTTCAAATATTTTTTGCAAAATTATTGTTTTAATATTTTCCATCCCCTTCAACTATGTTCTCTTGCAAAAGTTCTTGAATCTTTTTTATTGGAGGTTACCACTACATATTTGGTATTTTTGTAACTTCTTATTGAGCTAGTGTAAGGGGTAATTTATTAATTACTAATATTTTTGATATTTGATTTAAATACTTTATTGATTGTTATTTTCAGGGCAAGTGGTGATGATAATTTTTTAGGCATTTCTAATTAATAAATTTTCTAAATATTGTTTTTGATATGCCATATTTTAAAAATAAAATATTTTAGTCCTGTTTATGACTTTTTATTTCCTTAATTTTTCTTTTCATTTTGTAATTACTATTATTTACTAAATGTTGTTTTTTGATATTTCACTTTTATGTCATGTAATTCTGATTATTTCTATGAAAATTTTGTTTTTATTTTTTTATTTTTTGATCAATATTAAAATTTGTATGTGGAATGGACAAAATATGCATTGTTATTAATTGAGGATTATATCTCATATTTTTTATAGCTTAGTTGTGTCAACAGTCATTTTGTGTCTCCTCAAGACATCAAAAATTGCAGAGAGCTCATACTAATTTGCACCAATAACATAATAAACATTCACATTTTTATTTATAAAATATAGAAAAGGGCAGATTACAAAAGATTAAGATTGTATTTTTAAAGACTTTTATATAAAGTTTGCATTCAAGTGTTATTATTGTTAAAAACAAAAGATTAAAAATAGCTCAAACTAATCCTTAGTATTTACTTAACATTAGTTAACAATAGAATATGTGTGACAAAAAATTGTAATTAAATTTAATTATGGGATATCTCAGGTTGGTTAAATAACAGATGAAGTTCATTAATAGTATTATGTCTCATGTGCTGAATACCACTGATGACATTACCAAGTATATATGAAGGTATGGGTTTCTTTCCAAATTCTCTTTGATACTCAGTGACTAGAGGTTTGAAATTTATTAAACTGCCTGAGTTCTGTTTTGGAGTCCATAATTGTAACTTGAATATATTATGCTAAAACAATTTTCAACTCCCAGTACAACTAAAAATATATTACATGCCATCACATTTTTATCAAGAAAACCACAATAAGGAAAACTATAATTCTGAGAAAAGGAAATAAGTAAATCATAAAAAAACTCATAAGAGCATTTCGTCTATTGGATAATCCTTAAACCATAAATTATAAAAATCTGACAAGAGGATATTTCAAAAAATTCTCGAAAGAAACTGTTTTAGTGTAATTCAGATGGCTGCTAGTTACATAAATAAAATGATAAAGAATTTTGTAATTTATACATACAATTTTAAAAATCCTTTAAAACTTTGTTCTAACTTTGTAAGCATTTATTTATATAAATATTATTAGTTAATCATTAATCTATTTTGTTTTCATGTTATTGTAAATTGGATACTGTAATGTGTGTATATATATATATTATAGTTAAAAAGAGGTTGCCTTGACAATAGTTCTAGATTATTGATTGTTATTGCTATTGGGATTAATTTAAGTTTGGACTGGTTTTAATAATTATATATATATATATATGTAGAATGGAGGAAGGGATAATTTATTTGTATTGCAATTTAATTTATTATAGTATTTATTCTTGTTTTAAGATAATTCAGAGGACAATATGTTTGTTGCTTCCGATTCATTTTTTTTAATCTTTTTTTTTTTTTTGTAAAAAAAAAAATAGAAAAATAATTTTACAGATTGTCTTCTTTAAATACTGATAATTACTATCTAGAAAATATTTAAAATTAAAGATGCTATAATAATAGTTTAAAAATTAAAGACTATTTAAAGAATAGCACTGGTATTTTTAATCTTTAAAAAATATAGTTAGGTATTTAACAAAGAAAACAATTTAAATGAGAAGAATAAACTTCAAAAGCGACTGTTAATGGATTTTTTAAAATATATTGCCTCATTTTATGTTTTATAAATGCTAACAACATTGGATTTTCTTGAAAATAATAGTGAACTGTATATACTGAAAGTACTGTTATTTCTAATCTATAAATAAATTATTGTTTACTATTATTCATTTAAATATTGTGGCATTTCATTATTTTATAAACGAAAATTGTCTGGTAAGAATGTTATGACCCTGATCTGCTTCATCCCAGAATAATTGATGACATCCATCATTTGATAAGTTATTATAAATAAAAGTTGAAGGTCAATTTTATTAAAAAAATATATGTAAGATTAATATGAAAACTAAAAACATTACGAAAAAAATTGTGATAAATATTAATAGTGAAATATAATCTAAGCCCAAAACATATTATGTTGTTATTTATCAACTGACATTCAGATTAAGATGATGATCGTTAACGAAAACCTGAAGGATAAAGTAAATATATCATTTATTTAATAATGTTTTGCTTATATCATATTATGAACATAGATACTAGGCATATTTAATAGTATACTTACATACTGTACATTATCATTTTATTGCTGAACCATATACATATATATATATATATATATATATATATATATATATATATATATATATATATATATATATATATATATATATATATATATATATATATAGTAAATAACCGCTGAAGTAGACTTTTACACAAGGTTATAAATCGATCAATTAAAATATTACTCTTTAAAATCATAAGCATATAACCATTTTAATATTGTTTACTTATGACATTTAATTCAAGTTAAGAGAAGAGACACCTCCCAACTCAAATCAATATAACCAATCCTTCCACAAAAATTTTACTACCCTGACAACAAAATAAAATACTAATCTAGCTCAGCCTTCCTTTAAACTATTCATTTGCAAAATAAATAAATAATTTTAATAAAAGAAATCTTATTAACAAAAAAATTATATATCTATTCAACAACTAATCAAACAATGCAATATTTCAAATAAATATGATATATTTTATTGCTTGACCATTATAAATGTTCTAATAAATATCAGAGATTAATACAACCAAATTGCTATAATTTAAATTATTCGATTCATTCAACATAAATCATGACTTAGATAATTGTAGACCTTTAGTCTTCCATTAAATAAATAATAAATCATTAAGACAACATTTAATAAACAAGTATACACTGCCACTAATAAATATATTAAATAACACATAATATTTAACGATAGTAATAGCATTATATCTTTTATAACAAATGGATTTAAAATATTTTGTTACTCTAAATTTTCAATTTCCATTTTTAATATGCCTATCATATAACAATCAAAGTACTCCTAATAAATCCTGAATTTTCCTTTAAATATATATATAAATGTGTTTAACTAATATAAATGCGTAGTATATGATAATATGTAATAATACCTCATCTTACCTATTCACTTGTTTTACTCGAGAACGAATGTCAATTGCTTAAAAGAAAATAATTTACAACCGAAATACGTTCTCGATTATACAAATTGCCTTGAATATTATAAATTCAACATATGTTTATTTACAAAAAGATACATGTAATTTCAGACAACATTTTATCAACAAACATATAATTATACTAGAACTTATATTATCTTGAACTTTGCGTTTAAACATTAATAATATTCAATATATTTTATGTGTTTTTGTGAATCACGAAGGAAGATGCCGTTATACACAGACCAACATATATATGCCTTTCAGAATGGAAGAAAGTTTTTTTTTTTATTGATTATAATAAATGTGTAATAAATCTATATAAATATACATATATCAAACTGAATTAAGTTAATTTAAATATACAAATAATAATCTATACACATTTTACCTTTCTCAAATATTAAGCCTATATATATATATATATATATATATATATATATATATATATATATATATATATATATATATATATATATATATATATATATTGTAACCTAGTGTTATTGACACTTGGTTTACTTGGCATTATTTCTGCAGGAAAACAATGCTATTCTTTAAAGAAATAAAAAGATAAAATAACAATAGTAATAATTGATTAATAAAGTATGCTATTCACTCACTTTGGCATGTTTTGGGTGAATAACTAATAGATTTAATAACTCAATGTCATTTTTAAAGAAAGAACATGAATAATTTAATTGAGATATTAATAATTAGAGCAAATTAATATGGTATAAAAGCTAAACAGTAATTGATTTTGGATGGGTAGAGGGGAGAGTGGATGAGTGTCTTATCATAAAGCACAATAACTTCTGGTAATTTCTTTTTGTAAAAAAAATAAAAAATAAAAATAAAAAAAAATAATGTTTAAAGAATTATACATCACTGATTGTTAATTTAATGTATTTATTATTATTTTTTTATATTGTCAAATTACTTTGTAATCCAGGTAAATAATACTGAAAACTATATGATTGTAATAAGTTTTTCCTTTCTTTTGTTTATGTTATAATCAAATGATTATTTTTCTGTAAGAGGTCGCTAAAGTAAATATATATATATATATATATAGTCTGCTTTTAGTTTTCAAGGAAGGAACAGTGCTGAAATTTGGTAACTCAATTTTTTCATTTTATTTTGCAGAAATAAATGTAATCAAAGTAAAATTTTAATAATATAATGTGTGGATAAATTTTTTTGATAAGATATCCTGATTTTCTGTGCCATCTACCTATCTAAAGACCTTTTATACTTAAAAGTTTATTGTCTCTCGCTAAAGTTCAAAAATGACAGATGTAACTAAAAGAAGCACGAAAAATTATATTATATCTAAATTAAGGAAAAAAAGCGATTTCCAAGAAAAGATTAATTATTTATTAAATTTATGTCATTTATTGATATTTTCTTGGTATAGAAAAAAAAAATAATTGAAAGAAATATTTTGAAACCAAGGAAAATCAACTAGAAACATTTTCGCGCTCTTTCTCAATATTGTCTGCCTTTACAAGTAATGTAGTTACATACATTAAAATATGTTTTATTCACCAAGAATTGTCTGGAAATAATAATAATGATAAATAAGATTAAATTATGCACCTGTATATTTTTTTTTTAAAAAAAAAATATATAAACTTTCTCAGAGTAAATATAGGAAAAGTTATATAGGGGCATTCTTACGGAGAAGTTACCATTAAAAAAATTTATAATTCCTAAAGTATGAACAAAACCAAATATCTTAGTGACTTAATGATAAAATAAATGATATATTATATTATACATCAGTTGGAATTATTAAAAACTTCCTGTACATGTAAATTGACTGCAGTTATTATCATAATAATCTCTCGGAAAATTGCTCATTTTTGTCCATAAGTAAGCTAGCTAATAAGTATACGTATCGTTAATAAAAAAAAAATATTGTGTATGTTTATCATCTATCGTCAACTGTTCGTTATGTTAGAATATGTATATTTTATTTTCTTGGATCCCAAAATTGTAGCAGTTTAATTCAAGTAAGAATTAATCTTCAATTCTGCTATATTTTTCTTTACCTAATTTATTAGACGCACAAAATAAGAGAAAACTTTTATTTAAAGGAAATAATACCATGGGTTTATTGTTTTTAAACTTGCTTTGTGAAATACGACTGGATAAAGCTCTTCACCTGGACCAATTACTCAACAGAAAAACATTTTCTAATGAGAGAGTATGCACTTGTTAATTAATGATTGTTTAAAACTAAGTTATAAATGATATGTATTTTTTTGTTATATCACATAGGTTAAAGTCTGTATGGTCAAGTGATATTTAATAGCCTTGTAATGACAAAGGTATGTTTTAATATAATTATTATAGGTTAAGTTGATATTTAACACGAAAGAAAAAATCTATAAAATATGTTTTAATTATTACATACAATTGTAGGTAGAAATTTTGTATGTTAGATACGTAAAAGAAAAATATTTAAATATTTAAGGGGTAAAATAAATATTGAAAATTATCAGAAGTAACTAAAAAAAAAATGCTATAACAAAATATTTCTTGTTAAAGTTTTGAAACGAATTTATACTGTATTAATTGAGGAATTTATTCCTAATTATTCTTAAATAACACATCCACTTTATTTAGTTTAAGATAGTATGCTACCAACTATTTTGAATGTTCCTTTATTAAAATTAAAATTATTATACTTTTATTCTATAATGACCATTGATTTTAGATGTTGATCAAAGTATACACGGTAACATAAGTTTATTATAATCAGTGTATTTACTTATCCTGCCCAGATATAGCATTGGTATATGCTTAATATTCTCATAGGTAATAATTATAATGTATTTATTTTGTGGGATGAAAAATGATCTCCCCAATAGCTTTGTTTTCCATGAAAGGAAGATTTTAAATATAATGTTCGGTATGTTTATAGCCCAAGTGATCGATTCTCATAGATAGGACGATCAAGAATTTATCTAGCATTTAGTATGCTTCATTCATTTAAATCCCAGGAGAGGATTGTATTTGGTGTGTGTTCGTTGTATGCCCAAGTAAGAGGCAAGAAACCACCAAAATATTTTAATGTAGTAGATTACTCTACAGACCTTCATGGTTATTCCATATTCCTCATGTGAAAATAAAGATAGCTCCACCATGGAAGGTGTTGATTATTGTGCTTAATTTTGAAAGTTCGGGCAAGAGAAAGGTTATATTGGAGGTGTCAATTCCTCAAGATCCACTTTAGTATAAATAGTGTGTTAGTAACTAAGATCAATATCTGTATTGTGCTGCTAAATATTGCTAGTATTTGACAAGTAAATCAATGGAGAAAGTAATTAAAATTGCGTAATTTAAAATGCTTATGTACTGAAGAAATATTCAAATGTAATATTTAATTCTGGTTAGCAATTAAATAATACTCATATTTAAAATTATACGTATGAATAAAATTTGTATCATAACTTAAGTTAGCATTAAGTTAAATGTAAGATTGTAAGTGTAACTTCTGATAACTGGCCTATAATTAGAATAGGTTATCCCATTAAAGACCATAAATAAAGTAAATGTATTAGAAATAAATTTAATATTTTGCGTATTGCATATGATTGGATTAATCATTTAAAAAAAAAAAAAAAAAAGTCAATAATTTTGAATAAAAGCTTCTACAAGGTTACCAAAATTTAATAAACAATGTATTGGTAATGAAATGTCCTTTTAGTTAATCAATCCATATGATTGCATACAGGAGAAGTAGTAACCTCTAGTCCATAACCAAAAGAGTATACAGATTAATGTCAGTTATATTTTATATTTTTGTATTACTATGGGATTATTGAATAAATGTTCATATATTTTTTTTGTGTGATAATAATAAATTATAGTCTTGTTAAAATTTGCTGTAGATTCATTTTTTTTGTTTTTATATGCTAAATATAAGTGTTTGCACAATATTTGCAAAACCTTTTCTTGAGTCCGAAATCATTCCAAATTCTTAAAAACTTAATATACCAGATAAATAAAGTTAAGCAGATCGGAATATGTCATTATATTTTAGTTTAATGATAATTATTTATGGAGTTGAAAACTTAAGACTAAATTTATTCCCAAACCATTAACTTTGGTTGCACATTATTCCATTCCCATTTAGTTAAATTGTCTAAGTAATAAATCTTAGTTATATTATTGTGTTGTCATGGATGATGGAAGGACACAAAAAGCACCCTTGTCTTTTTATTATTCTGACTGAGATTCTAAAAAAAAAAAAAGGGCTGTGTTATTCAAAATTATACGTCATTATTGAATAGAATTATCATCTCTTTAAATAATATAGCAGTTGATATGAGAGATGAAGACACATTGAATTTAAGTAAAATAAATGTTTCCTATAGCCGACCAGAATGCCAGTCATATGCGACAACATAATACTGCCGAGCATTTCCCTACATGAAACAAAGAACCCTGAGTTTAATATTATTATAATTATTCTTTAAAATAATAAGTGATCAATTATTGTTGTTATTACAATCGTGGCATGGCTTAAGAGAATTGAATGTACAATGGTATTATATGAAAATTATTTTGGATCATATTGGAAAATTAATGGATATGTTGCTTTAATTGGGTTGCCTTAACAACAACTGAAAAATTAGTGTCCTGGGTGCAACTAAACTAATAAATATATTGGGTTAGAAATGAAATAAATAAATAAATTAGTTAATAAACCTAAATATATTGGGTTAGAAATGGCCGCCCAACTACAGGGGCCTTCGATGGCTATAGCTGGCCACGAGGAATTTAGTAAACTTTTCTTGAAGTCAATATTAATATTGTTTGCACTTGAATGGATTAGTTATTCATTGATTAAAAATATTTGCCAATAATGAATTGTTTTAGCCATAAGATATTATGTGAATATCTATTATATGATCTAATCTTTTGCCACTGAAAAATAAATAATTAAGTTGTCAGTTTATGATGTTGTGGTCTGTAGGCAATTCCATAAAACACTGTAATGATTTTATCATTTATGATGATCTGTTTGTCTGGTCTTGTGATTGGCACTTATGCTATATTACATAATATCTAATGAGTTTTATATGGACAAAGAAGCATGTGAAAAAAAAAAGAGCATATTTAGTAGTTAATGTTGGAGCTTTAGGGATATTAAATATCAGAGCATAGTTTTTGGTGTAGATTGTTTTTGGTAGGAGAGGCATGGAGGCAGGACGTCTTGTCAATAATTTCTTATCGATAAATTTATTAATAGTTCATTGCTAATATTTCAGTACTGTTAAATAATAAAAGAGTTAGAATTTTAATATGAGTGAAAACAAAGATAATCATAGTATTTCTGAGGATTTGGGAGGATCCCAAGAGTTACAATCCCCTGATACACAGACTCCATATTTTAGCGTAGAATTAAAAGAGGAAGGGGAAGATTTGGATATAGCTAACCCAGAAGAAGCCACAATAATAAAGGGAAAACATGAAAATGAGCCAGATCAATTAATGAGAAATACATTGCAGGAATTCTTGAAAAAATTAGAAAAATCAAATAATGAATTAAAAAGTCAGACACAAAACTCAAATAGTGAATTAAAAAGTGAATTAAAAAGTCAGATCCAAAACTCAAATAGTAAATTAGAACAATCAAATAGTGAATTAAAAAGTCAGATCCAAAACTCAAATCGTAAATTAGAACAATCAAATAGTGAATTGAAAAGTCAGATACAAAACTCAAATAGTGAATTAAAAAGTGAATTAAAAAGTCAGATCCAAAACTCAAATAGTAAATTAGAACAATCAAATAGTGAATTAAAAAGTCAGATCCAAAACTCAAATAGTAAATTAGAACAATCAAATAGTGAATTAAAAAGTCAGATCCAAAACTCAAATAGTAAATTAGAACAATCAAATAGTGAATTAAAAAGTCAGATACAAAATTTAAATATTAAATTAGAGAATCAAATGCAGGAGATCAAAGAGACATCTCAAAATCAAGTACAGGAGATAAAGGACTTAAGGGAAGATTTGAGAAATCATGTAGAAGAATCAAAATTGGCCTCTGAAAAGCTGGAAATAAGAATAAGGAAAGAGATCGAAACAAATTCTGAAAGGACAGAAAATATGATTGAGGCTATCCAGCAGGACTTTAAAAGCCAATATATTGTATTAAACAATGAAGTACAGGAAATAAGAAATTATCAAAAGGAAACAGTAGTATTTCAAAGAGAAGTTCAGGATAGAGTTGAATCTATTAAGGGAGAATTAGACAGTGCTAGAAGTGAAGTTAGTAATTTGAAAGAGGAAGTTAAAAATATAACTCTAGCACCTGACAATGTAGTGAAAGGATGTCAGAGCCAGATTACCAGATTAATAGCTAAACTAGAAACTCAAGAGTTGACCCAATGTGAGATTAATCAAAATCTAGAAAGTGAGCTAAGTCAAGTTACGGGAAGAGTAGAAAATTTTAATGATATAATAAAGAGTAATGCACAGCTATTACATAATAATCTCCAAGATGAAATAGGGGAATTAATGACTCAGTGTGAGAGTAAAGTCTATCAAAGGTTAGAAGATAAATTCGGGATAGATAAAGATGAAACTATTAACCAATTGGAACAACAGATTAAACACTTAAATATAGACCTAAAAGATAGTTCAAAGAGAATAGACTGTGAATGGCAGAACAATAAGTTAGAATTAGAGAATCGAATGCAAGCTATAGACTATAATAGGGATAATTTTACAAAAAGTAAAAAAGTTGTTCAAAGTAAAGGTTTATCTCAAACTCAAGTAAAGGAAACAAATAATGGTCATAATAACCAAGTAATATCTGAGTTACATACGGTAATTAATCCAGTAGAATCAATATACGATCCATTAAATGAGGCTAGAAGTAAAGTCATGCTAGAGGCAGAAAGTAATAGCTCCATGGCCTTAAAATTCTTAAAAATAAAATTTTTTAGAGGTGAATATCTGGAAAATCCACACAAGTATCTCCAGAATCTGGAGGAGTTATTCACCTTATGTCATTTATCTGAGATAGAAAAGATTGCTATTGCCGCTAACCATTTGTGTTCAGCATCTAAAGACTGGTGGCAATCATTATTTATTAAACCAGAAACATATGGAGACTTCAAATATCTTATGTTAGCCAGTTTTTGGGGGGAAGACCGCCAAGATAACCTGAGATATCAGATATCTCAGGAAAGATATCATGTAAATAAGGGTAGTTATACTCAGTTTTTCAGGAGTCAGGCCGTCAAATTGAAAACCTTGACAGCTTATACTTTATCTGAGACACAAATTGTGCGAATAATTCGCCATAATCTGCCGAGGCATATAGAGCAGATCTTGATTGCTGCTGACAGACATACCATAGAAGAGGTAGTAGAAATTTTAGATTCGTTAGAGACCAGCGATAGGAATATTGATAATAGAATTACGGTAAATAGAGACACCCATCCGATGGTGAGTAATATCAATTTCGCAGATAGGTCACATATGGGAAGGAGGAAGTTAGTTAGAGAAAAAGGATATTATAGGACGAATCTCTATTGTAGACAGAATAGCCACCTCAGTAGGCCAACAGTTAAGAGTAGAATTCTGAATGAGAATCAGCCTTCTACTAGTGGTATCCCAACAATACCAAAGAAAAATATAAAAGATAGTAAAAGTAGCAGGGCATTAAATTAAAAAGGACCTCGCAGGAACGTTCCTCACTTCGGGGCCCTATTTTTAAACATATGGGGAACAGCATGATGTGCATTATCAATGATATAGAACTTTCAACCGTCAAAAATTTATTCTTGTGATGTATGACGTTTTTTCCAAATATGTCTCTGCTTACCCAGTTCCAAAAACAGATGCTAAAAATGTTATTAAGTGCTTGGAAACTTATCAAATTCCATTAATAGGAAAACCAGCTTCAATACTTACCGACCACGCTACTGCATTCATTTCTGGTACATGGAAAAAGTGGGCTAAGAAGCAAAATATTCAACATATCATGTGCTCGATTAGAAATCCCCAATCCAATCCAAGTGAAAGAATCATGCATGAGATAAGTAGGTTGTTCCGAGTATATATGGAACGGGATCACAAACAGTGGGTCAATAAGTTGCCACAGGTGATTAATTATATAAATATAACTATTAATGAGTCTACTAGGATGTCTCCAATTCGGCTGCACTTTGGTAGACCTGAACCTTTACTAATCAAAACACCGTTACCCGCAATAGTGGAAAATATTAATGTGGAACATGACCAAGCACTGGCCAGAATTAACCTTAAAAAGATGGGTGATAAACACACTTGTTATTCCAAAACCAGTCCACATCCTTTTAAAGTCCATGATTTTGTTTTAATTAGAACTCCCCATGTGAGTAATCTCCGGAAACATATGTTTAGAAAATTCATGTATCTTTATGAAGGCCCCTATGAAATTGTGAAACAATTGGGTGAGAATGCCTTTTTGGTCTCAACCCCTGATGGAACAAGAGGTACCTATAATGCCCAAAGCTTACTACCATATCCCAAGCAAAATTAAATCCTTTAAACTGTATTTATTGACATAAGAAAGAAATAGGATATAAACTTAGTAATACCATAAGAAGTGTTAAAAAATGCATATATTATTTTATTTTTTATTTATTATAATGGTGGGAGAATTGTAACCTAGTGTTATTGACACTTGGTTTTACTTGGCATTATTTCTGCAGAGAAAACAATGCTATTCTTTAAAGAAATAAAAAGATAAAATAACAATAGTAATAATTGATTAATGAAGTATGCTATTCACTCACTTTGGCATGTTTTGGGTGAATAACTAATAGATTTAATAACTCAATGTCATTTTTAAAAGAGAGAACATGAATAATTTAATTGAGATATTAATAATTAGAGCAAATTAATATGGTATAAAAGCTAAACAGTAATTGATTTTGGATGGGTAGAGGGGAGAGTAGATGAGTGTCTTATCATAAAGCACAATAACTTCTGGTAATTTCTTTTTGTAAAAAAAAAAAAAAAATTAAAAAAAAAAAAAAAAAAAAAATAATTTTAAAGAATTATACATCACTGATTGTTAATTTAATGTATTTATTATTATTTTTTTATATTGCCAAATTACTTTGTAATCCAAGTAAATAATACTGAAAACTATATGATTGTAATAAGTTTTTCCTTTCTTTTGTTTATGTTATAATCAAATGATTATTTTTCTGTAAGAGGTCGCTAAAGTAAATATATATATATATATAGTCTGCTTTTAGTTTTCAAGGAAGGAACAGTGCTGAAATTTGGTAACTCAATTTTTTCATTTTATTTTGCAGAAATAAATGTAATCAAAGTAAAATTTTAATAATATAATGTGTGGCTAAATTTTTTTGATAAGATATCCTGATTTTCTGTGCCATCTACCTATCTAAAGACCTTTTATACTTAAAAGTTTATTGTCTCACGCTAAAGTTCAAAAATGACAGATGTAACTAAAAGAAGCACGAAAAATTATATTATATCTAAATTAAGGAAAAGAAGCGATTTCCAAGAAAAGATTAATTATTTATTAACTTTATGTCATTTATTGATATTTTCTTGGTATAGAAAAAAAAATAATTGAATAAAATATTTTGAAACCAAGGAAAATCAACTAGAAACATTTTCACGCTCTTTCTCAATATTGTCTGCCTTTACAAGTAATGTAGTTACATACGTTAAAATATGTTTTATTCACCAAGAATTGTCTGGAAATAATAATAATGATAAATAAGATTAAATTATGCACCTGTATCTTTTTTTTAAATATATATATATATATATATATATATATATATATATATGAGAAAAAAGATATATATATATATATATATATATATATATATAAACTTTCTCAGAGTAAATATAGGAAAAGTTATATAGGGGCATTCTTACGGAAAAGTTACCGTTAAAAAAATTTATAATTCCTAAAGTATGAACAAAACCAAATATCTTAGTGACTTAATGATAAAATAAATGATATATTATATTATACATCAGTTGGAATTATTAAAAACTTCCTGTACATGTAAATTGACTGCAGTTATTATCATAATAATCTCTCGGAAAATTGCACATTTTCGTCCATAAGTAAGCTAGCTAATAAGTATATGTATCGTTAATAAAAAAAATATATTGTGTATGTTTATCGTCTATCGTCCGTTATGTTAGAATATGTATATTTTATTTTCTTGGATCCCAAAATTGTAGCAGTTTAATTCAAGTAAGAATTAATCTTCAATTCTGCTATATTTTTCTTTACCTAATTTATTAAATGCACAAAATAAGAGAAAACTTTTATTTAAAGGAAATAATACCATGCGTTTATTGTTTTTAAACTTGCTTCGTGAAATACAACTTGATAAAGCTCTTCACCTGGACCAATTGCTCAACAGAAAAACATTTTGTAATGAGAGAGTATGTACTTGTTAATTAATGATTGTTTAAAACTAAGTTATAAATGATATGTATTTTTTTGTTATATCACATAGGTTAAAGTCTGTATGGTCAAGTGATATTTAATAGCCTTGTAATGACAAAGGTATGTTTTAATATAATTATTATAGGTTAAGTTGATATTTAACACGAAAGAAAAAATCTATAAAATATGTTTTAATTATTACATACAATTGTAGGTAGAAATTTTGTATGTTAGATACGTAAAAGAAAAATATTTAAATATTTAAGAGGTAAAATAAATATTGAAAATTATCAGAAGTAACTAAAAAAAAAAAAAATGCTATAACAAAATATTTCTTGTTAAAGTTTTGAAACGAATTTATACTGTATTAATTGAGGAATTTATTCCTAATTATTCTTAAATAACACATCCACTTTATTTAGTTTAAGATAGTATGCTAGCAACTATTTTGAATGTTCCTTTATTAAAATTAAAATTATTATACTTTTATTCTATAATGTCCATTGATTTCAGATGTTGATCAAAGTATACACGGTAACATAAGTTTATTATAATCAGTGTATTTACTTATCCTGCCCAGATATAGCATTGGTATATGCTTAATATTCACATAGGTATAATTATAATGTATTTATTTTGTGGGATGAAAAATGATCTCCCCAAAAGCTTTGTTTTCCATGAGAGGAAGATTTTAAATATAATGTTCGGTATGTTTATAGCCCAAGTGATCGATTCTCATAGATAGGACGATCAAGAATTTATCTAGCATTTAGTATGCTTCATTCATTTAAATCCCAGGAGAGGATTGTATTTGGTGTTTGTTCATTGTATGCCCAAGTAAGAGGCAAGAAACCACCAAAATATTTTAATGTAGTAGATTACTCTACAGACCTTCGTGGTTATTCCATATTCCTCATGTGAAAATAAAGATAGCTCCACCATGGAAGGTGTTGATTATTGTGCTTAATTTTGAAAGTTCAGGCAAGATAAAGGTTATATTGGAGGTGTCAATTCCTCAAGATCCACTTTAGTATAAATAGTGTTAGTAACTAAGATCAATATCTGTATTGTGCTGCTAAATATTGCTAGTATTTGACAAGTAAATCAATGGAGAAAGTAATTAAAATTGCGTAATTTAAAACGCTTATTTACTGTAGGAATATTCAAATGTAATATTTAATTCTGGTTAGTAATTAAATAATACTCATATTTAAAATTATACGTATGAATAAAATTTGTATCATAACTTAAGTTAGCATTAAGTTAAATGTAAGATGGTAAGTGTAACTTCTGATAACTGGCCTATAATTAGAATAGGTTATCCCATTAAAGACCATAAATAAAGTAAATGTATTAGAAATAAATTTAATATTTTGCGTATTGCATATGATTGGATTAATCATTTAAAAAAAAAAAAAGTCAATAATTTTGAATAAAAGCTTCTACAAAGGTTACCAAAATTTTATAAACAATGTATTGGTAATGAAATGTACTTTTAGTT
>JAQFVV010002132.1:0-34120 GCA_028023455.1 Epiperipatus broadwayi | reverse complement strand
TTAATATATCATAAATAGAAGTGAAGTATAAGTTATTTTGTTACATAATAATTTAACTATAATTCTAATAATCAGTATTAGAAAACTGATTAATGTTATCATGGGGAAAATTCCCAAATAAAAAAACCTAATAAACTGTCAATGAATATAAATGCTAGAATGAATATCATTGGCTAACATAGGATACATCTGCACAGAATTTCTGTTATAAGAATTGCTTTTATAAGAAATGAATTCCAAATGAAAAAGTGGAAGTAAAGTGATTTTTATTAGTATAAGATTGCTTATAGTTTAAAAGATTGATTTGGCCAATATCACATAGAAGCAAATGGTATCAATAAAAGAAATAATTTCTAAGTGTTGGAACAGTAAGATTCGTATTCGAATCTTAAGTTTCACCTTTTTCTGTCGTCTCTCACTGACCGGTCTATCCCGCCCAAATTTAAACTTTTTGGTATCGAATTGTGGGTGTAGCAATATTAAAATGTATAAATATATGTAGAATTCAGCATAAACATGCACACATTTTGATCTCAAATTAAAGGCAATAAATCGGGATAAAATAATATAATTTAGATTTCTTTTAGTTATATAATTTTGTATAATTTTAATCATTTATTTTGGATTATAAAGTTCATATTTATTGCTTTGTTTAAATTTCGTTTAATAATAATTCTAAAAAATCTGATGTAATATTAATTAAAAGTTAAAATAATCTTATGTTCCCTTTTTGTCTTTGAAATTTAACAGCATTGGTCAGTGATAGATAATAGATTAATTAAAGAAAAATTCCCCAAAATGTAATTAGTAAATGTAAAATGTAAACAATAGAACAGCAGCTTTCTTTAATTAAAACCAACAAAATGCATTGATTATCCTCAGGGCAGATTAAGTAGAACCTAAAAATACCTTAACAAAAATGTGAAAGATCAAGATAAGAAAAGAGGCCATCTTAGACTTGCTGGAGACATTCACTTAAACTTTAGCTCTGATCTCGATCACTGAGAGTCTCCAAAATATAAAAATAAATTGTTCCTGCCAAGGTATGACCAAGTAAAAGCACCTAGACTATTCTCCATGGGAGATGGCCTATCGGATGCTGAACTTTCCATTGCCCATCATAAATTCACCATGAAGATCTGTTGCCTGAAATAAATGAGAAAGCTGCTGCTGCTGTGAAAGTAAATGAAATATCTAAATACAAGAAAGAATTGCCACTCGTGAACTTTTTGCTGCTAAACTAATGGAATCAGAAAACTTCTTATAAAACAGGTACCTGTCTGTGTTCAAACTCTAGAGTACTCTAATAACATGCTATAGCTATTCTTCATATTACTTATCTAAATTGTAAAATGTAAAAACTACCATTTGTATAACTAAAATTGAATAATTAACTTAATGTGTAAATTTCTCTAATAATCTAGCTTACCTCATTCTATCTTTCTTGGGTGCATATTTCTAAAATCTACATTTTATCTATATTTATTATTTAATTATTGCATGCTCATAATTGTCTCTATTTTCAAAGTTTAAATCTATGATCGCTTGAAACAGTGA
This sequence comes from Epiperipatus broadwayi, assembly GCA_028023455.1. Taxonomy (NCBI): domain Eukaryota; kingdom Metazoa; phylum Onychophora; class Udeonychophora; order Euonychophora; family Peripatidae; genus Epiperipatus; species Epiperipatus broadwayi. The sequence goes on along the minus strand of JAQFVV010002132.1, from coordinate 32,563 downwards.
ATGTGTGTCAAATTTTCATTAATATTTACTTTCATAAATAACTTAACTTTCATATAAATCAACACGCATTCAATGCATCATTTATTGTAATGCAGGGTCTACTACTTCGCAAATGGCTGGCGTATTAGTTGTAATAATCCCCAGTTTATATATGTTTTGCATTTATTAAATCTTAATGAATAATTCCATAAAATTACATTTCTTTGAGAGTCGCCAAAGTTCTTTAGTAAATGTTGATAATGTAGGGCCGAGTTAGAAATCTATTTAAATCTTATCATAATAGTTTATACATTATACATGTGTTACGTTTTAGAGATGCGATGACCCATTCCGCTGTAAAATTTCCGGATTCTTCAAGGTTGAAATTAACCCGTTGTCCTACACAAGCGGACATAATAGATGCTCCCATAGGATTTGACGACGTCATGCAGCCAGCCGGCAAACTGTGACACGGACCGCTTGTCCCTGGTTATGCTTATATGACACCTTATTTCGTCGGGCCGATGGCAGAGACCAGCCTGACATTCTTATAAACTCATTCACGGAATTGCAGTTTCGATATACTGCCATTTCATATCGCCTTTCTAAAGCGTACCACGTGTTTCTTTACTTAATTTTATTATTCTATATATCACTTTGCCTCTGCATTATCTTCATAATTCACTCTCAAAGAAATGTTTGCCCTTAGTCATAAAATAAATATTTTAATTAAATAAATATATGTCCGCCGCTACTCTTAAATCTTACTTTAGACTATTGCATTGCAAAGGTATAAATTCCCCAAGGCATGCATTAGAAATACTTACTCAAGAATTTTAGGTAGCTAGATTACGCCTTCAAATAAATGTATTCCTTTTGTAAACATTACAGTATCGGAAATACCGCTACTGAAGTCCTCAATATAAAATAATGTCTAAATAAATAAATGTATTTTTTAAAATGTAATAGTATTGCAAATCCCGCTAATGAAGCTTTGAATCCATAAAATATTATTAGTAAATGATTTTCTTATTAAAATGTGTGAATAAATAATTTTAAACTATACGTCTGCAGTTACTTTTTATTTATTCGATACCCATTCTATATAATATTTCCTCGATTATGTAAATATGAATGTTTAATTAATATTAGTTTGATTATTGGCTAACTCAAGAATAAAGTCATGAATCTTTTGCATATCCCTGACCACCGTGCCTAAGGAAATATTTACTAATGTTGCATCAGATGCATTGTTTCGTGGATTGTATTGTGGAACCGATAAACTATGTTCGAACTTAGTAACACGGGTGGCTTCGCTACCTCGATGGTGCTGCTGTTCTGTGTGGTGGTCGAATTCTGCACTGTTTACGAGTCACACGTTTTCTGACTGTTACAGTGTGAAAGTAGAAGTAAATTTATTTTTTTAGAATGAGTTTTGTTAGCTTTTGTTTTGATGTTAGAAAAATAGATTGAAGGATTAAGTAAAAAAATAATTTTCAAGTATGAAAGCAGGAGTAATTTTTATTAGCATAAATTTAGATTTCAATATAACATCAGAAAAAACATTAGAATCTGGCATTAAAAAATACTTTTGAAGCAATAAAGATGAAGCAAGATGCTTTTTAAACAAGTAAGTTTGTTTATTCTTTTTAAAAGAATCACTTTAAGCTTTCATTGATATCAGGAAAAGAATTAGAAAGTAGCACAAATGATGTCATTTTGAGAACTAAGAATACTTCAAACTCAAACACAAAGTAGAGAACGTTTTAAAAGATAAGAATGGTTGTCTTATCTTTAAACCTACATTGTAATTATATAGGCCAATCTTAAACATCTTAGTTTGAGGATGTGGAGATGTTTCTCTATTCATTTTTACATCCATTATTTTCTTTCACATATTAACATTTGTGAAATTTTTCAATTTACTATCTGTTAATATTAGGAATTCTTCAAAACTATAATATTCAAATTTATAAGATCAGTATAGCATATATATTAAAGCTATAAATTCTCTTTAATTACATATGATCTTTGCACAATGCAGCATCAAGAAAAACAATTCAAATGAAAAAGCCGAAATAAATTTTATTGCACAAGTTTGTGTATGCTTTTAAAAACTCAACTTTGTCATTTAGAAACAAGAATTAGAAAATAATATCAAGAGGAAAAATGTTCAAAGAAGAAAGCTGAAGTTTTGAACTCAATGACTTTAAAGTATTTTTAAAGAAATTTGTTTGTTTTTATTTTATATTTTTTAAATATGAATTTTAATTTTATTAAAATTGAACTAGGCAGTATATGCTGCAATTAATTTTATTTGTATTTTTATAATTATATTTTTGATTTTGTATCATATTTTTCTTGTTTATACAGTTGTTTTTTATAATAATTTTGCTATAGCCTGTGAGCCTGAAGCAAATTATCCCTAATAATGTTATAACTTTCTGAGATCAATTATATTTTTTATAGCAGACTCGGAGAAGATAATTTTTTTCCTAATCAAAATTATAGTTGTATAAACATGTGCCAAGCTGATAAACTTTGAACAATGATATATCAATATTCTCTCATAGTCACCAAAATAATTTTGGAATACAGTTCTTGAAAGTAACATAATTATTCTTTTACTCAGTTTTTACTTACTTTTTTGAACTGAAAATGCATCCAATAATGCCAAGTACCATTGACATATTTATGATTTTATGAAGTTCAACTTTAGAATATCTATCATTTGAAATCTTACATTTATAATAAATAAAGTAGAGATTCACATGATCACCATCTCTGGGGATATTGGATGAGTAGGCATTAGATAGGGATTTTCTGCACAAACCTTCTGGCATCCATTGATTACTCTGGTTAACACAGGGTAGCACTAGTGTATGGAGAGTTTTGCCTTGTTTATAAAGTAGATTATTAATATATGATATATAAAAAGGATTAATTGTAAAAATAAAATGTTCAAATATGGAGAAAATTTTTATTAGGACCTTTTCAAATAAGAAGGGTGGAATTGAATACTGAACAGGTTAAAGACTATTTGCTGATTACATTTTCATTATGCTGATATATATATATATATATATATATATATATATATATATATATATATATATATATATATATATATATATATATATATATATATATATAGAGAGAGAGAGAGAGAGAGAGAGAGAGAGAGAGAGAGAGAGAGATTTTACTACTACACTATATTTATTATTATATGTGTATGCATGCACATAAATATTGATATATAAAACATAATTACATCTATCTTAATTTATATTTATATATAAAACAACAAGATATTTAACCATGTATTTTTAATAAACCAAACTAATTACATGTAACATGTAAATGGCTGATGTTTTAAATTCTCTTGTAGTATTAATTCGGAGTACTGCTTTTCTATTAATTTCAATTATTAAAATTGATTTTCATCTCCCAGCTGAATGTTTACTTCTTCTTCAATTAGTTATTTTATATTCATATTGCTATGTTAGTGCATGTAATTGATTCATTGTGGAATGATTTTGTTCAAGGCCTTTAATAAAACATTAATAATCTTTTAATTAGCATTTCTAAATTTTTCTAAAACTTCAATTTGTTTAGATGCATTTTCTTCTCATGTTAAGTAATTTAAATTCCTAGATGTCAATATTTCTTTAATGATATGTAAATGAAACTCAATATTCATAAACACTAGAGTTGCAATCATTAAAGGATTAAGAAATTTTCTTTCCATGAGATAACCTCATTTATTAAAGTACTTTAGTGAGTCTTATACTAAAAAATTATATTCTTGAATATTATTAAAAAGGAACTGATTGTTTAGAGGATTAAAAAACAATATCTAAAAAATTTTAATCACTTTTTTCAATTCAACTTTTTATGTATTTTGTAATTATATATATAGATGTATAAACTTATTCTATTAAATAATAATAAATAACATTAATCTGAAACTGTAATTACACACACACACATTATAATGTGAGATTATTATATACATGAGATGACATAAATAATTATATAAAAAGTTATACTTTACATTAATAAAAAACGGTGCTTGTCTTATAGATAAAAACGCATTCTATCTTATACAATTGATACACATGACCACATACATGCCAAAAAAAATAAATGATCTGCCATACAGGTATTTTGTGCTAAACCAGCACTCAGAAATTGGTCCAGATCATTATTTCCCACACATATAACTAATCAGTGCTCGGATTATATTAAGATAGTGAATCTACAAACTTTAATGGACAGGCTTCAATCCTCTCCCTTCTCCAACTCTTGAGCCAACCATATCATTGAAAATCTAATGATGGAAAACTCATAGTTCTTGTGGATACCATTATTGCTGTCATACCTATGTTGACCTTAAGTCACTCTGACCCCTCACATATAGAATCTTAATATGTCTATTTAAATACACAGAAGAGAGATGAGCAGAATATATGCTGAATATGTAATATGTAAATGCAAATATATTGTCTATACTGAAGTTAATGTAATTTAGAAAGAATCTGAACTCAGATTTTGAATGTATATGCTGTTTTATAAATTTTATTGAGTTTGCCTTATTTGCAAATTGCTTCTGAATGAACAACTTCTGTGATGAGTAATGACAATGCGCAGTTACATAATTCCATTATTATCTATCTTTAAATCTATACATAAATATTGGCTGTACTAAAGGCATTCAGATATATTATAATTCCCATTGAATATTGAGTTCTGTCACATATATTCTATTCTTGGTTAATATATGGGATCATTAATATTTTTATTTATTAATATTCAATCAAGAATTTATCTATACAATGTAATATTATTATTAATGTGTGCTAATATATGGTGAAATGAAGTCATGCATACAAGAATACGGCATAAAATAAAAATGTCTCTAATGATTAACACATAAATTTGTGGCATATCAATAAACAGTTGTTCAGAAAAGTACATATATATGCTGAATAAGAAGTCTGCAGATTGATGCAAGTAAGCATTTAAATCCATTATAAACAATGTTGGTAGATATTATCAGAATGTGGTCATGATAATCAGAATATTGCTGCTCGGAAAAGATTTGTGCTGTCATATTTCAAGAATCTATTATCAAGCTAATCAAGTGTGTTTAAAATGAAGGTATATTATAACTGATGGCCCCACATGTAAGCATATGATAATCAAAGGTAGCAGCAGAATTAGCTTATGGCCGCATTGTACCAACAATAATTTGACAATCATCTTTAAGAAAACAAGTTTATGACTTGCAGTTGATGCACCAACATTCTTGTATTTTATATCTTTTGTGTAATATATTTATTGTTGATATACAGCTAATTGAACATCATAAAGATCAGCAGAAGCTTGTAATTTTGGTCATTGTCTCATAATGGCAAATCATTTATTTATATCGATGTTATCTTGGCTGCTGTAATCTTTGTTTTCTTATGCCAATATATTCAATTGCTTTTACATCTTAAGTATAATTTAAGAATGGATTAATCAGCTGCATGTAATATATAAATACATCAATTCAAATATATCTCTATCATTTACACTATTTAGAGCAGGCATGGGCAACAGCCAGTTTACTGGTCACATCCAGCCAATGACGATGTTGAATCTGGCCCACCCTATAAATGTCTAAATATAGAAAATCCATACCTGATTACACTCATTGTAAACCACAACTCTAGGCTTATCCTACTGCCATGAAAATAGAAAATAATTATAAAAATTAAAAATTTTATCATAACTTGCATAAATTTAATTATAACTTCTAAAATCTAATTTTATATTACAAAATATAAAAATGTGGGAGGAGTCACATCGCAAATAATGTTAATTTCTATTTTTGCAGAATACTGTATATTCTACCATCATCAGAGTATTATTTCCTAATTATTATTGTAGCATCAATCCAACAAAGTTCCTTTGGTTTAGCTTCTTATTGAAAAAAATAATATTGGTGCATGATATTTTATAAATAAGTTTACACCTTTTTTAATTATTACAATTTTTTATTTAATATAATTTATAGCCTATAAAATAAACCAATTAAAAAAAATTGATGTTATCTGCAAATATAGACAACAAACCTGTCAAGCGTTGTTAGCTGAGAGGTCATCACAGCTGCCTTGCAAGCAAGTAGTTGGTTGCAGACGGTTGTGGGTTCGCGTCCCAGCCGATGCTATGACATAAGAAAAAAAAACCGGTTTGTTTGGTTTGTAATGAAACTATTTCTGTTTTTAAAGAAAATAATCTACAAAGGCATTTTTCAACAAAACATTTTGTAAAATATAAACTATTTTCACCGGAACCAATGAAAATTGAAATAGAAAAATTAAAATGTGTTTTGCGTAAGCAACAAAATACTCTGAATGTTTTTTCAAATATAAATAGAGCTGTGACAAAAGCTAGTTATATTGTTGCATATAAAGTTGCAAAACAATGTAAATCATTTTCTGATGGGGAATTTATGAAAGAATCTTTGATGGTTATCACTGAATTATTATGTCTTGATAAAAAACTGATGTTTAAAAAATTTTCTCTGTCACAAAGAACTTGTGAGATAAATTGATAATATTTCAAATAATTTATGTGATCAATTAAAATTGAAATTGAAAGATTGTACTTACCATGCACTGGATTTAGATGAGTCATGTGACATTACTGATACTAGCCAACTTTTAATTTTTATTCAAGATATAAATCATAGATTTGAAATTACAGAGGAAATACTTTCTGCATATCCTATGAAAGACACAATGACTGTCAAAGATTTTTTTATAACTTTTCAAGAAACTTTTCAAAAACTTAATATAAAGTGGGACAAAATTGTGAGCATCACAATCGATATGTGTCCTAATTTGACAGGAAAAAACATTGAATTATTAAAAAGAATGAGCAACAAAATGAAATGTATTCCAGGAAAAGTAATAATTTTCTTACATTGTACAATTCATCAAATTAACCATTTGCAAAAGAGTTCTAAAACTGAAGCATGTTATATCAGTTGTAACGAAAGTAGTTAATTTTATTTGTGGAAGAGCTTTAAACCACGGGCGATTCATAACATTTTCAAAAGAAATTGAATGTGATTTTACTAATATTCCTTGACATATGAACATAAAATCACTTAGCTTGCAAAAAGAATTAAAACAATTTCATGATTTATTAGATAAAATTGTTAGCTTCATAAATGGTAAGGACAAACTAAATGAATTTTGTGAATTAAAAAATGAACAATTGTTAAACGGCTTTTTCTTTCCCATTGATATGTTTTAACATCAAAATGAATTAAATTTATTATTACAAGGGAAATGACTATTTATTTTTGATATGTATACAAATGTCATATCCTTTTTGAGAAAACATAAGTTATTTTCACAACAATTCCAAAATAAACAGTTAACTCACTTTCCAATCTTACAAAAAAAACGACAATTTGAATCGTGCTGATTTTAAGAAATATGAGGCTATAATAAATGACTTATTTAATGAATTTACAAAATGATTTAATGATTTTCAGAAAATTTCTAAAGATCTACCTTCAGTAATCCCACCATTTAATGTTAATGTCAATGATGCACCATCTTCTATCCAGTGGGAACTGATAAAATCACAATCAAATTTAATATTACCAAAATCAATTTGCTGAAAAAACAACTTTTATGCCTTGTTAAATCCAGAAATGTTTAAAAATATTCTGGATAATGCAGTGAAATATTTGACATTCTTTGGATCAACATATCTATGCAAAACTACATCTTCTTTATGAAAAATGCAAAGAACAAAATTAGATTACAAATAACAGATGAAAATTCAGAACTAGTTCTATGAATAGCCACTAGTGAATTGAATCCCAATTTAGATGAAACCATAAATCACGAACATTCCAAATTTAATCCCTCGTATTAAAGTTTTCATCTTCTTCATTTACTTTGTTATCATAACAATAAAAATGTTCCAAATGGTAGTTCTTATCTGGACCTATCTATTATCCATTCCCATTTAAGTCATTAAATATTGTAATTACTTTTTTTTAAGATACATTGATAATTTGGTAACTCAAGTAATATAACATTTTTAGGTTCTAATTTTTTTTGTTAAATCATTCAATCTATTCTGGCCCATGTTATGATACAAAAATTTTATTTGCTGCACTGATGAAAAAAGTTCCTCACCTCTGATTTAGAGGTTCAATAACATTACTCATATGTAAATATTGTTTCATTTTAATATATAGTCTCCTAAATATACTTATTAAAATTCTGATAGATTTTTTTACATTTTTCAGTTTAAGTGTGATTGTTTACCAACTTTCAATATTTCTCCATCTTATGTATGTATCATAACTAAATGGTTTTCACATTACTTTGTTATGTCCTAAACAGAGTGATCTTGATCAGTATATAAAGTGACAGCTATTTTTTGTGAGTACATAAAAATAGAAATTTAAATACTAAGCAATTATAATCAAGAAAATATACTTAAAAACAATTGACATGGCACCCAAAAGATCAATTCCAATTTTTTTTAGTGATTTCACAGTCCATCAAATTTCACAATTGTTAATATAACTTTCATTAACATCATTCTCCACTCTCACATGCATTCCAAACTATTAAAAACTATTATTGCCAACATTAATAATTCTTCCTTTATAAGTGAATGAAAAAAAATTCAATTATTAATAATACAGGCATAATGAAAGTATTCAAGTCTTAGTGTCTATTCTGTATAATTTCCACAATTCTATGTGCAATATAATGCTTTAAAATAAAGTCCTAATCAAAATCATCTAATAGTAAATAAAATAAAGTCATATATCACATGATCTAATTTTTTAAACTTGTAAATGAAAATGACGGGTGATACTAATTGCTCTAACAAGCTTTATTGATAAATGCCACAAACGAAAGCATTTTAAAATCTCTATCTAGAAATTATCCCCCAATTCTCAGACCACTGTTTTCATGCTTTGGCAATTCTCAGTGAGGCACTAAGGTAATTTCAGACACTAGATCTTCCAATAATTGCATTCAATTATATCAGCCACAAATATTTTGACAATGGTCTTTATATATTTCATAGGAGGTTGAAGCACTTAATTTGTTGAATGCATTTCCTAATTTTTCATATAGATTTATTAAATAAAAGATGTTCAGTTTAGCTAGTTGGTGACTGAGAAATAAAAAAGTTACATAATTTATTCTCTTCTCACTAAAAAAAAAATCTCAGTTTAATGAATTAAATAGAATTACAGTATTCTGTTCAACCTGCCACTAGGGTTTTCCAACTTCACGTGACTTCCATAGGATAATTTTAGTGGAAAATAAAATATGCAATTTTAGCATAACATTTAATATATATGTGGTTATCACAAAATTTGTGAATGCAGAAAATTTGATGCTTGCAAATTAAATGGTAATGATTTAATATATATAAAGACACGTTAATACTCAAGATTTGGTTTAATTAATTATAAAAATTAAAATGTTTAATATATGAATAACAATTATATTAAATATTTTTAAAATAAGCTTTATAATTTAATACAGTAGTTAAAAATAAAGACTAAAATCTTTTAAATGTATATCTTCTCTGACTTCATGGTTCACTTATCTGTTTTGATATATTAACTTTCATATAAACTTTTAATGGAGGGAAAAAATGCATTTTTCTTGAAATACTTTCTACGGTCATCTGAACTTTCAAATAAAGAAAAACATTTTATCAACTGGAACAATACTGATAGTTTTTATAGCAAAAAAAATATTTTAAATCTTAAAAATGTAAAAGTTCAGATGGTCATAAATTTAAGACAATATTTTAGATAAAAATACTTTGAAGTAAATATCACTATAGTGTATCTGGTTTACAAAAAGCATCGCAATCAATGTGTGAATTTAAATTAGTTTAAGATTGGTTGATTGTAAAAAAAAAAAAGTTGTTTCTTTTATTAAATTATAAAATAAGGATTGATATTTTAGTAAAATGGAAAAATAAACAGTTAATAAAGATGTGTGAATTTTACAAGTAGCTATATGTAATTAGAAGGGATTTGAATTCAGACTTTCAAGCTCTCTATAGTTATCCATTCCCATCTTTTACAACTGATACATATCACCACATACATGATCTCCAATATAAAAATATTAAAAACTTTTAATATTAACGATCTAATTTGTCTTTGGTATCCTAATGATTGTCGTTTCTTTCATAACATAACATGCATAGGGGTAAATATTAGTATAACTATTAATGATAATTCATGAAATTTATTCTTTCCAAGAATTACATAACATTTTGTAACCAATTTGGGGAGAGGGTAAACATTTTGGTTAAAGTGAAAAAAATAATATATGAATACACCAATCACAATACAAAGAGGATTTGAATTCAGGCTTTCTCAGTTTATTCATACTTCCACTTCCAATTGATGAGTGCTGGTTCTGCATAAAATATGTATATTGAGGATCATATATCTTTTCCACATGTGTGTGGTCGTCTATATCAGTTGCTTAATATGGAGAGGATGATGAATAGACTGAATAATCTTCAGTTTATAGGTTGTCTGCAGACTAACCATGAATATGATGTGAAAACATTGAAAGTGTACTTGGTATAATAAATATTAAAACAGGCAAAACTCACTATACATATTACCACGCACAGCAAGCTAGAGTAATCAATTGATGCCAGAAGGCTTGTGCATAAAATACCAATCTAGTGCCTACTCATCCAATAACCCCAGACTAGTTTATGGCTTAGGCTTTCATCAGTGAGGAGCCTTGGATCTGAGAACACTGCACCTAGATCTTAGGATCTAATGCAACCCTCCAGCAAACACCTTTTATTTCTGTTTAATTACAAAACTATGAGTCTTAAACTGAAAACACATTAATGTTTTTAATCCAAGCCCATTAGCTTATATAATCATATGGGTCTGAACCCAGTTCAGTACCCATACATTTTAATGTCTTTGGTTCTTAAATAACCATAGCCACCACTACTCTATTAGGCAGGAATGGTTTTAAGCCAATAAACATCACATGACCACCACCTCTTATGCTTGTGTATAACTGTTGTTAAAACAGGCAAAACTCACTATACGTATTGCCACACACAGCAAGCTAGAGTAATCAATGGATGCCAGAAGGCTTGTGCATAAAATACCCATCTAGTGCCTACTCATCCAATATACCCAGACTAGTTTCTGGCTTGTGGCCTTCATCAAATGAAGATAAAAGGTGGTTGCTGGATGGTTGCATTAGATCCTAAGATCTAGATGCAGTGCTTTCAGATCCAAGGCTCCTCACTGATGAAGTCCACAAGCCAGAAACTAGTCTGGGGATATTGGATGAATAGGCACTAGATGGGTATTTTATGCACAAGCCTTCTGGCATCCATTGATTACTCTATCTTGCTGTGTGTGGCAATACGTGTAGTCAGTTTTGCCTGTTTTAACAACAGTTATACACAAGCATAAGAAATGGTGGTCATGTGATGTTTATATTAAATATTGTTAAAATTTTATATTAAAACTCTGTACGTATATTATTTTACAATAAGAAACATGTAGTATAAGTAAATTACATAATGCCTTATAATTATATAAAAGTTATATATATTATATTTAATGTTTTTATGATTATCTGATATAAATAAAATAGTTTTTGGATTAAACCATGTGTTAGTTTTGATTAATTCCTAATGTTTTGACGATATAGCATCCCCCAATTGTTCAAAGTTAACTTTTCAACAACAACGAAAAAACGTTTTACTTTGAAAAGTTAACGTTGACAATTGCAGTTGCTATTTCATCAAAACATGAGGAATTAATCAAAACGAACACATGGTTTAACTCAAAAACTATTTTATATATATCTATTTTAGTTTATTTGAACCCATTAAATAAAAGTATATCGATTATTGTCTTAAAGGTTTAATGTGTTCTAACACTACAACTATTCTAAATGTTGTCTTCTTTTTTTTAGATAAAAAAAATATATAAATGCTTGTGCTAATAAGATACAAGCAGAAGAACATAATTAACTAAATTTCCACAATTAATTTCTCAAATCTCAATAGATAAATCATTGGCACATTATCTCAAATGTAGACATACCATAATAAGGTTCCTAACATCATTAAGACACATATATGAATATTTAAAGAACATGCAAATAATTGTATGATATATCTGTGATAATATTAGACACATATTTAGAAATTAACTGTTTAAATTTATTTCTGTATAAATCAAAACTAATGTAAATTTATTTCTTAATTTTAATTTTTATAATTATTGCAAATATTTGAAAACCAGGCTCTCTTCACACAAACCTGGGAGCTTAATTGTAAGTATAGAGGATTTGAACTCAGATTTTCAAGCACCCTTCAACTATCCACACTATCTCATACAACTGATACACATGACCATGCACATGTAGAAAAGATAAATAATTACCAAAAACGTATTTCTTGCTAAACCAGCACTCATTAGTTGGTCCAGATTGTCATCTGTCAGTTTATATTAAGATAGCAAATCTTCATACTTTAATGGACAGGTTTCAATCTAATCCAACCTCCAACTTTTCAGCCATCCATATCATTAAAAATCTAATGATGAAAACTCAAATCCCAAGCTGATGCCAATATGCTGGTTTAGCACGAAATACGTATGTTGGTTATTATTTTTCTTTTCTACATGTGTGTGGTCATATGTATCAGTTGTATGAGATAGTGTGGATAGTTGAAGGGTGCTTGAAAATCTGAATTCAAATCCTCTATACTTATAATTATTGCAGTAAATTTTGTTTAATTTTAATTTAAAACATAAAATTAATCAATTAAGACTTTTTTTAAATAGGTAGGCAAAACTCCTCTTAAATAGCCACTCCATGCTAAATTATTTTCTAACAATCCCCTTACAGAAAAATTAAAGACATTATTTATTAGAAATAATACTTGCCCATTGGTAAAAATATGAATGGTTTTCCATATTTATTTTATCCTCTAATTAATAATATCTAAATATCCACATAATAATGAAACAGTGAATGATTATCAAAGTTGATTATAGATCATATATAGTATATATAAGTCTTTAACACGCTGAAGAAGCTGTCAATTGTAACAAAAACAATTAAATTAAATTAATCTAGACCTAGTACTTTCGAGGTTTTCTCCTCATATTCATGGCCAAAATATATAATAAACCATTGCTGTAATATTACTAAATAATAATGTATGCAAATGCATATGTAAATTAATTTGTCCATTTTCTTGAAATAGAAAAACACGTGTCGCGTTTATTGATCGCGTTATTATATAAAATTCTGAACATAAAATTTTTTTTGTTTTACTTGACCATAATGCAAAATTATTAACAATTGAAATAATATCAATATTTTGTTATAACTATTTATTGCAAGTTTTTCCATAATACTTTTCCAAAGTTTCTGGCCTTATTTCAAATTTATCTTTTTTTTTTTTCTGAGATACCCTTACCTTTTACTTATTTATTGTATTATCAAGTAATAGATGTAAAGATTTTTACTATAGATTAAAACTAAAACTATAAAAAAAATACACCCACATACAATTCATTGGCTTTGATAATTCATTTGTTAGTTATCCTTTTTGTTCTATTTCTTTTGGGAGATAATCCTTTCGAACAAAAATATGATTAATAACATCTTTTGAATAATTTAATACACTATACAGGCTTACACACTCAGATTTTAACATGATCCTCAACGCTCCATGCCATCTCATATTGCTAACCCGCCTGATCACACACTTGTTGAAAAGATATATTATCACCAATAAACGTATTTCATGCTAAACCAGCAATCATCAGTTGGTCCAGATTACTATGTTAACCTTTGTTTTTCGAAAATGAAAACCATTAAATTGCATTATATTTTAATATTTTCTTTAAAAAATATATAAAAATCATTAATACTATTTATATACCTACACACACACACAAAACATTCAAATAAGATACTTTTTATAATAACATTTTAAATAGGTAACTATAATCATTCCATAATTATATATTACCACTGTTTTTAATACTCAATTAATTTTAATTCAGCTACATCCCATACAATTTTTTCAGTACTTACATATTAGTTCAGTAGTAAGCTTTCACATATGTATTAGTTCAGCAATATTTATTTGGAAAAATGATCTATAACTTTATTTATTGGAAATGATACAAATGTCTACTAAACGCATTTATGTTTTTTTGCTAGAAATTATTTTCCACCACCTAAACTTATAAAGATTTTTTATTTTGAAAAATGGCTACCTATAACTTTAGTTACTGGTAATGAAATAAACACATATTTACATTTTTTGCGAAAAATGATCTTCCAACAAGTAAACTTTTTTACAATCTAAATTTATTACAAATGGTAACCAAACTAAAAATAATAATATACATATAGTTAACAGTGCAATTCTGTCCATTTACAAAATATTTTTTATTAGCACCACTGCTGTGGACTGAACTTTCTTACCTCAAACCATATTCCATTATGAATGGTACTCCTTTCGACAATCCTGAATGAAACACCGCCATTGTTTGGCTATAAAATTAGCAGTAAAACCAACATTTTGACTAATCACTTTTTCCTCATTGGAATATTATCTAATATTCACTTACAAAATTATGTCATTTCCTTTTTAAAAGATTATAAATGTGTTTAATGTAATATTTTTATATACATTTGTTTGTGCCAGTGACTTTCACCATCACCGGGATAATTCGTATGTACCATTTTTTAATAATATATAAATTATTATTTATTTAATTATATTTTTGGTCACTTTGCTTTTGTCTTTAACCGTAATAAACGATATGTAATTTCTAATAAAGAAAATAATGCAATTTCATGTATAATATTTATTATAGCAAAAGTCATTCACATAACAATGAGAAATTGGTTTTAAAAAAATATATTCTCACATGAAAAAATAGAAAAGTTATATATAATATAAAAAATATTTATAAACAAAAGCACATGGATAAATAAATTAAAAGGTTTTGTGATAATATTTAAGCATTACTGCATAACAATAATTTTTAAATTAAAATAACTAATGCAAAATTTAAATTTATGGAATGAAAAATTCAAGAGTAGAAAAATTGAAAGAATTTTTAAAAACATGTAGTTAAATGTTATACATATTAGAGTCATTCGATCATTTAGTCAAATTATTTAACATTTCTTAAAAAAATTCAAACTTTACATTTTTTTGAACACATTGAACAGTTAATAATGACACACAAGCTAATACTGGCAACGTTTGATTAATATTATTGTTCACTCATCTTCAGGTATTGCAGGTAACCAGTGTTAGATAAAATGTGAATGGAATTGATGAGATTTAGATTCATGAATATTGAATTTGAAATGTCATCTTAATGAATTAATTATTCTGTCAAAGGCAATAGAAATTTTATAGACTTATCTATAACTGTCCTCACAAGAGCATGTTCAGTGGAATGGTTTTTAATTATCATGGATTTGTCAATGTCATGTGAGCACCTTTTTTAAAAAAAATTCTTTTTACTTATTTCTCACATTCCAATATTTTTGTGTTTTCACAATAGAACATACGTTCATTTGTACATGTATGGTCTACTACTTTGTCACACATATCGTTTTAAAAAATACCAATTTTTGTTCTTGTTTTAATTTTATTGCATTTTAATTGAAGATAATGATTTTTTTTTCCATGTGTCATAGCATCAGCCAGGAAGTGAACCCACTAACCCAGGACAACTGCTTGTAAATCACCAATACTTGATGTGATCTACAACATTTTTAATAATCCTTTACTATGTGATCATAAAATAAATATATCATTGCATCATAAGGTCAGACTTTGGGTGGAGATCAGATGGTATGTATGATTACATTTTCAAGCACTTTTTTGCAAATGTTGTTAGTCAGGGTGATAGTGAATCCATGAATATCTTAATTTTGTTGGAAGAATTTTGCATTGTATTGAAAGCAAGTTGATGTTATGCAGAATGTTGACATTATTCTATTAACAGGAATTGTTCTGGTATGAAGGCTATCATGTGTATTTATTTTAATTCTTAAATAGAACTTTACTACTGGATAAATATGTAAATAAATTTTCCATATCAAAACTTTCTATGATATTCATTTTTTTTCTGTTTTTATAGCTTTGATTAACTATACAAAGTAATTAGATTCTACAGTGTCTTAATACCAAAGAACTATAAATTTTAAAAATGAAAACTGACATTTTTTCACATAAAAAGAAAAATACCTGCAGTGATTTCTAAATAATTTTTCCATATTTCTTATAGGTTTGTTCCTGTAACTAATCTAGAATTTCCTGCCATTTTTTTTTTTTTTTTTTTTGCATTTTCCTATTTTGAAGTTGTCTCACAATAATTTCTTTTTATTCTCCAGTGTAATTCTATGGCTTCTTTTACAATTAACTTATTAGTGATTTCTCCAGTTGATGCCAGTATATTTAATAAAGGATTACAACATGGTGTGATGACAAAATTTAAATTTTATTTCAGAATAGATGTTTTAGCATGTGTTAGATGTTTAGAACTAATATTTTTAACTGATAGAGTTTTTACATTTTTTGGTGCAACATGAAATTTGATATGCCCATGTAAATTTACAAATATCATATAAAAGTGGAAGAACATATATCACTGAAAATATCTGCTCCACTGAAAAATTATTAAAAGAATTCACAATTATTAGAGAAGAAGAATACTAAAAAAAAAGTTAAATAATACTTTTATGTAAATATTCTAACAAAAAGTAGAAGAATAACAAAGTAATCCATTTTTTGCTAATTCATTCTTGGAAAATATCAGAGATCTTAAGAATCTATACTTTTTATAAAATAATTGGAAATTGCAGAAATATTGGTGGGTGGTTTTTCATTACACATAGTGTGACCATCAGGTGATGGTGCAGAACCACGGCAAGTGATAAATTTTTATGCAAAAATGGCTGAAATCAATGGAAAATTAAAATTAAAACATCTAAGGCAAAACATGCAAAAATGGCACAAGTGTGTAAAATTAAAATGTCTAAGGCAATGCTTGGGGCAAAATAAATCCAACAAATCCATCAAAAATACAAATTACAAAAAAA
The DNA here is from genome assembly GCA_028023455.1 of Epiperipatus broadwayi. Taxonomy (NCBI): domain Eukaryota; kingdom Metazoa; phylum Onychophora; class Udeonychophora; order Euonychophora; family Peripatidae; genus Epiperipatus; species Epiperipatus broadwayi. The sequence continues at coordinate 15,386 of JAQFVV010002132.1, read as the reverse complement.
AAACCAAGAAAATGCTATAAAATTCGAATTAAAAAAAAGAAATCAGTGAAAATACACCAAACACAGAACCCCCCCCCCATAATGAAGAATTCTTTGCTTAAATCGACAAATAAAATAAAAGAATTTTTATTTTTATGATTTATTTCAGTCTCACATACTTTTATGAAAATAACAATATTCCTGAAATTTTCAATTGTCTTATAACAAGTCTAGATTCTTAAGATCTCTGATATTTTCCAAGAATGACAAATTAACAAAAAAGCAAATTACTTTATTTTTCTACCTTTTAGTCACTTATTTTAAAAAACAATTTACATATTTTTTTATTTTTTACTTATATTTACATATTATTTTTAAAAAGTAGTTAAAACTACAAAAAATCTGACACAAATTATAAACTCAATAATAAGACATAAAAATAAATAATACACCCTATAACAAATGAATTCTAAATTTAAATATATGTGATCATCTACTATATAAAAATATTTATGTATTGGCTTTTTAATTAATTTAATTAATTAGGTATGAGCTAAATCATAAATATTTTCATCAGATATATTTTTTTTAATTTTAATTAAGTATGAGTTAAATCAATATTAACAAAGTTTTATTCTGGATATGTAATATTTCTGTTGGCTCAGTTGTCAAGGAGTTTTTTTTGGAAAGATAATGATGACAGTTCAAGTTCTAAAATGGGAATGATTTTTTTTTTTTTGCATTGTTAAAAAATTCAAAAACATGAATATATATAGACAGGGCAACTTAATATAAATGCATTTAAAAAGCAAATATTTTAAAATTGGCAAAACACAAAAATAGGCAGAAAAGAAAATTTTTAAAAATATATATTTTTAAACCATTCACATAGCAATGACAAATATCTCTGCAAATAAAAATACTGTAATAATTTATGTTTGGAAACCATTTATTAATTTTTATTTTTAAAACAAGCAAAACTCACTATATGTATTGCCACACACAGCAAGCTAGAGTAATCAATGGATAAGATCTAGGTGCAGTGCTCTCAGATCCAAGGCTCTCACTGACGAAGGCCACAAGCCAGAAACTAGTCTGTGGGTATTGGATAAGTAGGCACTAGATGGGGATTTTATGCCCAAGCCTTTTGGCATCCATTGATTACTCTAGCTTGCTGTGTATGACCATATGTATAGTGAGTTTTGCCTGTTTTAAAACATTTATATACAAGCATAAGAAGTGTTTCTCATGTGATGTTTATTGGCTTAATTTTTATCTTATAAGGAAAAAATATAAAAATCAGAATGACTCTCTAGATAAGTGTAAAAAATTTTTATGATTTATTGTTTTTGATAGAATAGCCTAGATCATTATAGATTCATCTTAAATGTATTATTCATAAATCTAAATATTGTTGATCCATTTCTTGGGATAACTGTACCTGGTAAGACTAGAAACGTCTGTAGAAAATAGGCAAATATTTAAAACATACTAACCTGTACATGGTATTAATAGTTGAATATATTTAGAAAAAGTATAAATAAAATTTGAATTTTTCCAAAAAATTCCACTAGATGATGAAAATATTCTAATATATAACTATAAGTAAAATTGCTATTATTACAAACCTTTATTTATACAGTTAATTTTCAGAAAGTTTATTTCCAGTTTTTATTTTTAAAAATATAATAACTGAAAAAGTGCAAGATGATATCTCATTTAGAATCTAAAATAAAATGAATTTCATTTTCTCTTTACTCAAGAATGCAAAATTATTAAGTAAATACAAATAGGGATAATAAATTTGTTAGAATGATGGTCGTGTTTTAATAATTTTTTTAAAAATGCACAATTTCACATGATGCTCAAAATATATTCAATGGCTCTTAAAGACTTTGTGATATGAATAGTAAACTTAGTTGGTTCATGATCAAAATTGTAAAGTTAGTCAATCCTTGATAGCCGAGAGGTCAGAACAGCTGTTTTGCAAGCAGTGTCTTGCAGACAGTTGTTGCTGGCTCACTTCCTGGCCGATGCTGTGACATATGGAAAAAAAAAATTGTAAAGTTAGTTGCTAATATACTGTATTTAAAAATCTATAACTTAATTATACAGTATCTGATTGTTATGTCTATAACTTTGATTTAATAAAGCTGAGAAAATTTATAATTTTTTCAGTTTTGATTAGACATAGAATTTTTTTAGGTAGTCAGTTCATACTATTCTGTCTGGTTATTCTTTTCATCCAAACTTTCAATCCACTTCATATTTGGAAAATTGATAAATAATGCCTTTTCTTTATTGCTTTTTGTGAAGAGGTGTTGGTGAAGTTTTTTCCAAGAAGTAGACTATTCAAAGAATGAATTAATTACTTTACACTAAACAAAACATTCACAACAATATACTATGTCCACATTTTATGTCAAAAAAAAAAAAAAAACATTAAAAAAGGGCTAAACAAAATTTTTAAAGTTTATTTGTTTGAGTTTGAAGCTTTATAAAAATATCAGGGTTAAAAAGAATTCTTTTTATTAGAATATGTAGAAAAATTATTTTAGCATCAATATTATTACCTTTTTTTTTTTCTCATGTGTCATAGCATCAGCCAGAAAGCGAACCTGCTAACCCGGGACAAGTGTTTGTAAAGCAGCGGTCGCTGACCTCTCGACTACCAATGCTTGACAATATTATTAACTTTTTTATACCTATTTAAAACATTTTTTTTAGATTATAAAAACAGTTATATTTAGATATTGAAAAAAATATTCTGATATATATGTAATAAAAATACTTAAACACATGGTAAATAAAATTAATGATAAATTGTAATATAAACCTTAAAAAATATAGCGATAGATAGTTTTTCAACAAATAATATTTTTTAATTATTTATCAGGATCAAATATTTTTTTTTAGATTCGATCATGATAGACCTTATTATGTTTTTAACTTATATTACAGATCAATTTTTCTCAAGTTTTTTCCAGATTCAGAAAGAATATAAATATATTATTTGTGTAACAAAGGCATTTTAAATATAATGAATTTTTTTTTTTTTTTAAGTGTCATAGTATTGGCCGGGACGCGAACCCGCAACTCGGGCAACTGCCTGCAAGTGCAAGACAGTCGCGCTGACCTCTCGACCACCAATGCAAGACTAATGAATTTATTTTTATTTAAAATTTGATATATTGTATTTATTAATATTTATATAACTGATCTTTTTTATTAGTAAGTTTACAAGAGATTTAAACCCATCTTAAAATTCATATTATACATAAGCTGACTGCAGAAAAAAAGCCTATTTCATTTTTCAAAAAAATATAACATATATAGAAAAAAGTAATATTAAATATATGTGTATATACAGTTTTATAAAACTTTTAAATTTCTGCACAGATTTTTAAAGTCTATTTTTTTTTTTAATTACAAAATTCAATATATAAATGTTAAGTTCTTTTTACAAATCAGATTGTCTAACAATTTTTTAAGGATTTTATAACTTAATGTATTAATGTAGTAGTTGTTAATACATGTATAAGGCTGACATATTTGTAATAAAAACCTGTCAAATAATTTTAAAAAAAGTTGTAAAACTATATAAGTTATCATTTTAAGTTGATATGATTTCTTTTTAATACTTTGTTAACTTTTGATCAATATTTTATTAATTTTTTATTCGTATTGAGTGGTTTGTTAAGATTATAATGTACTGCTTTATAATAAATTATCTATTTTTTTAAATTTGATATTCTTTAAGATATAGTTTAATTATCTCCATTATTGATAAATTTTATTTTTTATATCATTTATTCAATGTATATTTTGAACCTCAGGCAAATAGTTGATTATGATTTTATCATTTTACATATTTTCAAAATAATTTGCCTTGAATTATTATTTTTCTAATAATATTCTGCGTTTTAATAGAACTTTTAATAATTTTTATATTAAAAGATTAATGAAATTAATATTTTTTTACTTAGAATTATATGCAATATTATCTATAGTTTGGACTTCATGTAAAAAGAAAACCAATAAATTAATTATCGGTAAAAGTTATAGCCTTGTTTTAATTTATTTTCCAATTGAATTACAATTCCCCATTCTTCTTCTTTATAAAAGCTATCAAAGTTTAGATTAAATAAAGAATTTTCTATATTTACTTTGTTATCTTCCAAGCTTCAATTAGTAATGCGTACAAATTTTTCTCCTTGAATACAACGTGAGTCAGCATCAGAATATAAATAATTTAGTGAATAAGGCAGCCTCTAAATCACAGAAGATAATTTGATGTAAATTAAATTAATTAGCTTAAGGTTCTTAAAATTAAAATAGGATGAAAAAATAGAAAAATTTTTTTTGTCACAGCAACGGCCGGGACGCGAACCCGCAACCCGGGCAACTGCAATCGCGCTGACCTACGCTGACCTCTCGACCACAAATGCAATATATGTTTCTTTAAACATATTTTTTCTAAGTATATTATATTTTGTTAATACAGTTTGTACTTTAATCAACACTTTTAATATAAAGGATTATATAAAAAATTAAAATAAATAATTATTTTATTTATATATTCTTTGTTTTGAACGTCTATGTCGTTTTTATTATTCCTTTATTATTTTTGCTAATTTTAAACAATAGTTTTTACTAGAAAGATACAATTACTTTATAAACAGCATCTAGATAAAAATGAAATTTATTAAAACAATGTATTGGACACAGACAGAAAAATCTCTTTTGTAAAAGATTTCCTTTATATATGGATAAATTATAATACATTTCTATATAATTGTGCGCGCTTGTTAAGTTCTATCTAAAAAAATCAATAATACAGGTGCTTTTATATGAATAATGAATCAATCAATAAATAAAACACTATTGATAATATAAATTATATATATATACAAATTTGTATAGCACTCAGGGCTAGTGGATTGGGGGGGGGGGGCTAAGTGAAGCTAAAAACTGTGCATTTTAAAATTATTTAAAAAGTTATTAATACTAATGTAGAAAGTCCTCATGGTGCAGATATGATATATCAGCCTGCCATGCCTACAACATGGGGTTAGAATTCAGACCAAACAAAATTTTATTCAAGATGCGCTGAGTATTTCTTTCAAAATTTGGTCTTTATCCAACTCATTTAACCATATAACTCTGGCTGGAGAAAGGTAATCCGTCATTAGCCTGTAAAACAAGAATGAAAAATGCACTGAAGCTCTCACCAACTGGTAATTGAAAACCTGGTGAGTACTGCACTTTCCTTCAGTGTTTTTTAATGAGAGGTTGTTGGAAAGGCCCTTGTTGTTTGTCCAACTTATTTAAAATGATCTAATGATCAAAGCAAAGGATGTAATAGATAAAAATATGTACTAAGTAAAAGTAAATATATTTTTAAAAACCCTAAAAATAATAAATTATAAATCTAAACAAATGTGAAAAAAATTAAATTAAATTAAAATATAATAATAAATTCACAGATTAAAAAAAAACACACATTTAAATCATTCTCAGAGCTTTATTGTAGAAAATAGTCTGATAGCTTTTCTGTAATTTGTTTTACATATAACCTTTTTTAGAAAAATTATCGAAAGATCAGTTATTCAAATTAATGGTGTTGTTACTCGGAAATATATATTTTTTACATTTTCAGTTGAAAAAAAAAAACATTATTCATCTACTGCAGTAATTACAGGTATGTTAGTAAAATTCTTTGTGCCATAATAAAGTTTAAAAATATGTATTGAAAACATTTTCATATACAAAACTAGTGAAACAACCATTCACTTCCTTGAGACTTCTTATCAGCATATTCTAATATTCAATCAGGCAGGGGGGAAATGTTTGACTATTTCTTTTATCTAAAAGTATTACTAGGTAAAATTTTTCTTTTTAACTTTGCAAAGTGCAAAGTTGGTAAAAGGAACCTTACCCCTATATAGCTCAGAGGAAAATTACTACTAGGTAAGGGAATTGCCATATTTTTCTCCATTACATTGTTTATTAGACTAAAGAAAAAACAAAAAAAGAATAATATTATTTATTAATCCATTTTTCTTAAAAATAAACTATGGTTTTTGTTAGTAATTTAATAAAAAATAAATTAAAAAATTATCAGCTTATTTTAGCATCGACTCCAATTCAATACTCAAAACAGGTGACTGGACTACTTCACCCATTGCCAGCTCTAATGGTATGCATATGAGAAAGCTTTCTGGGTATATTAGAATACAAATAAAATATCCGTTCATTAAAAACTATTGTAATACCAATAAAAATAATAAATATAACTGTAATGAACTATTACATACAGTCTGGGTTAAGGAATTAACCGAAATTGTTTCTGCTGATTGAAAGATTGTATAATAATAGTTAATTACCATTTCATTTATTATTTTTATTGTTATATATATATATTATTCAGATTCAAATGGTTTAGCATTCAATAACAATAAATATTATTCCAGAAATCAATGTTGAAATAACAGCATGGATGTATATATGTATGTTCCCATGAATGAATTGATGGATGGATGGATGGATGGATGGATGGATGGATGGATAGATAGATAGATAGATAGATAGATAGATAGATAGATAGATAGATAGATAGATAGATAGATAGATAGATAGATAGATAGATAGATAGATAGATAGATAGATAGATAGATAGATAGATAGATAGATAGATAGATAGATAGATAGATAGATAGATAGATAGATAGATAGATAGATAGATAGATAGATAGATAGATAGATAGATATAAGGTTATACATAAGATTGTGTGGATGAATGAACAGGCAAGCAAGTAAGTATATAGAGAGATACACAGATATATTAAAGGTAAAATTACTTTTAAATAGTCTACTTTTGGTCAAAAGCTTAGCAGTATTTTTTTTAAATAAATAGAGAAGAAAAAGAACATCAAATAATAAGTGGTAAGGTTTATAGCTTTTATTCTCTTTTATTGAACCAATGTAAATACTTAAGAAGATTGGCTATGGGTCGAAAAAAATTTCACCTAGCCTAGATTCAAATACTAATTGGCAGGCAGATACATTCCTTCTATAAATAAAAGTGAAAATCGCATTGATATTAATATTTTTTAAATACAAGTACATATATTTTTTAAAAAGTCAAGAAAAATAAAATGTTTCAACAATATTAAGAAATGAATAAATGAGATAAGGAAATTGTGTCCAAGAAGCCAGTGAAAGAACATTATGAAGACAAATGTTAATCAAGAAATGACACATGTTAAGATAGGTTAGATCGATATGATCAATTAAACTAATTTTAAAATGCGCAATAAAAATATGTAAGAACAGAGGCGTTTGTGCATAGAAAACACATTATTTATGTTTTAAAAAATAAGTGAAAAATAGAATTCATATTCAATGAGATTTCAGTTTCATAATAAATAAATAAAGAAAAAGCTAAGTAAAAAGTCAACTTAAAGTTAATTATTTCATAAATAAAAACATCAATATAAAAAGATAGAATGCAAAAAAAAAAAAATTGCAAAAATAAGTTTCATTATTCATTGCAATTATTAACAAAATAGATTAAAAAATGAAATTATAAAACTAAAATTCTCTTTTTATTTCTGATAAATCTGTATTATACAAATGGAATATAAAATCAAAATAAAGAAATTAAACTACCACAGGAAATATACAAAACAAATTACGAGACATGTACAATTGTTAAAATGTAAAAAAAAAATGATAAAGAAAACTTATTGCAATAGTTAAAATTAATTCATATTGTAAATAATAGAACAAATTCTATAAGAATTATAGAGATTAAAGTTAAAACTATCTGAATAATGTTAATGTCTTAATTAAGAGAACTAAAATAAAGCTCTTAATAACTTGAGAATTTGACACAATAAAAAATACAAAAAAATTGAAAGAAAAACTAATAAATATAAATTACAATTTCAAAAGATTGATATTTATAGGTTATTAAAAATTTGAAATCTACTGTTAATTTTTTTTTTTAACATTAAAAATGATAAAATTGCTTAATTATTTTTGTAATTGTAGCAATAAAAAAAAAAACAACAGTCAATTAAATATATATATATTAATGAAACAAATTTACATTATAAACTTAAATTTGAAAAACAAATTTAAAAAATTAATAAATTGTATAAAAATAAGTATGTAAAAAATTTAAATATAAATAAAACTATTCGTTTTAAAGATATCATAATTCTATTTTTTAGAGCAAAGAGATTGTAAATATTACAAGTAAAATAAACTAGTAAGATTTAAATAAATTTAACTTTGTGGCTCAAATTCAAAATATCTAATGCATATTTAAATAAAATGAAACTCAACTATTTTTATTTATATACAAATGGAAGATTTTTTTTTTACTAATCTCAATAGAGTTAAATTCAGAATAGTTTGTAGCAAAAATTATCCTCCCCATTTCCACCCAGAGCAACACTGTTGGAAAACAGGCTAAATTATCATAAAATTATTATTTTATTAAGTTAAATCGTTGTTTATCAGTTGCTTAGTTATATATCTATATAATATTATAGATGAATTTTTGCAACTTCTGTTATTAAAAAATTCACTGAAATTTATTATTTTTATTGTATTCGGTTTTCAGTTATTTATGCATTAATCACCTTCAGATTAATTTTACATGCACATAAACACAAATACACACAATAATAATGATGATGTTGATGGTGATGATGATGATGATGATAAAAATAATAATATTAAAAATTGTATTCTTACTCATAAAATATTATATACATATATTTCTTATATTACAAAATATATATATATATATGATATAAATTTAATGTTCTCATTGTTTTTATTTAATTTAATTACTAAGTTATTTCTATGCCCACAGACATGTAAAAAAAAGAACTTTTAGACATTCTATCATAAATAAGTTGAAACATAGAAAGCAATAAAAATAATAAATTTCAGTGAATATTTGATAACAGAAGCACAAAAAGTGCATAAAAAAAAGTAATATAACATTAATAACAACAAAGTAAATATGAAACAACCGGTGAAAAAAAGATAAGCAAGCTGTTCAAAAATAAATGTATATATATATCAGCACTGGAACTACTGAGTTGCAAAGAAAAATAATGCCTATGGGCCCATGAAGTCCAGGGGCCTTTTAAACTTGAAAATCTTTAGCAAGGTAATTAAAATATATTCACATGAAAACAATTATTAACTCGAACCCCGCATATAATACATATATAAATGCAGGTTTAAGCCTGTACAATGTATTAACTTATATAAATAGTGTGTAAAAGGTCTACCCATCCCTCGCATATGTATGTATAAATGGATTATTCTCCTGTACATGAGGAGTCAGAATGACTAATATGTCAACATGGGTAGGATGACAACCTTGGCATTAACAAGGGCTTTGAACGTTCTATCATCAGATTTCCAATGAAATGAAAGGCTAAAGAGTTGTGAGTTGGAATAGTTTGAAGCCTGTCCATTAAAGTATAGAGATTGGCTATCTTAATATAAAGCTGAATACTGATTATATATGTGTGTGAGGATAGTAATCTAGACCAACTGATGATTGCTGGCTTAGCATGAAATATGTATATTGGTGATAATTTATCTTTTCAATATGTGTGTGATCAGGTGGGTCAGCAATATGAGATGGCACTGAGAGTAGTGGGTCGTGTAAAAGTCTGAGTTCGAACCCTGCATATATTACATGTATAAATGCAGGTTTAAGCCTGTACAATGTATTAACTTTAGATAAATGGTGTGTAAAAGCTCTGCCCATCCATCACATATGTATGTATAAATGGATTATTTTCCTGTACATGAGGGATCAGAATGACTAATATGTCAACATGGGTAGGATGACAACCTTGGCACTAACAAGGGCTTTGCACGTTCCATCATCAGATTTCCAATGAAATGGAAAGCTAAAGAGTTGTGAGTTGCAATAGTTTGAAGCCTGTCCATTAAAGTATAGAGATTGGCTATCTTAATATAAAGCTGAATACTGATTATATATATATGTGTGAGGATAGTAATCTAGACCAACTGATGATTGCTGGTTTAGCATGAAATACGTATATTGGTGATTATTTATCTTTTCAATATGTGTGTGATCAGGTGGGTCAGCAATATGAGATGGCACGGAGAATGGTGGGTCATGTGAATGTCTGAGTTTGAACCCCGCATATATTACATATATAAATGCAGGTTTAAGCCTGTACAATGTATTAACTTATATAAATAGTGTGTAAAAGGTCTGCCCATCCCTCGCATATGTATGTATAAATGGATTATTCTCCTGTACATGAGGGGTCAGAATGATTAATATGTCAACATGGGTAGGATGACAACCTTGGCACTAGTAAGGGCTTTGAACATTCCATCATCAGATTTCCAATGAAATGAAAGGCTAAAGAGTTGTGAGTTGGAATAGTTTGAAGCCTGTCCATTAAAGTATAGAGATTGTCTATCTTAATATAAAGCTGAATACTGATTATATATATGTGTGAGGATAGTAATCTAAACCAACTGATGATTTCTGGTTTAGTATGAAATACTTATATTGGTGATTTTTTACCTTTTCAATATGTGTGTCATCAGGTGGGTCAGTAATATGAGATGGCACTGAGAGTGGTGGGTCATGTGAAAGTCTGGGTTTGAACCCCACATATATTACATATATAAATGCAGGTTTAAGCCTGTACAATGTAATAAATTATTATTGTAGATGATATGAGAAACTGTAAAATTATTGTTGATAAAATCATTCACATAGTAAAAACCTACAAATATAAGTACGCAAGAGGGATGTCTCTCTTTAATTGTTAAAGAACTAACAGAAAAATGGGGAATAGATAATAATTTTCAATTCAAAAGACAAAAAAAAATGCAAACAACACTTTGATGACTTGAATGCCAATTATCAATTTAATAATGAGGAACATTATTAATGTCTTTTATAGTGTAATAGATAAAATAATTGTGCAAATTAAAAAGCATTTTGTGGTAATGCAGACCGCAAAGCACTATTTTAGTTTTTTAGAACCTAAGAAAAGTATCAATATGACAGACAGTGATGTGTTAGACAATTGCTCAAATATTAGAAATAAGTATACAGAGCTTGTTAGAGAGTTAATTCAAGTGATTTTTTATTAATAGACAATCTAACAGAAAAAAAAATTATGATTAAGAATTTTTCAGACTTCTTAATTACTAAATACAATTATTTGGAAAGTAAATTTAATGAAATATATACTGTTTTTTTTATTATTATTATTAAATGTTTTTATTGATTTTGGAAAATCTGTTTGTTAACTTTTAAACTTTTTCAAGTTAGAATAAAATTTTAAAATTAAGGTTTTAATATATTTAAATTCAATAGAATTATTTGAAAATTGATAGATAACTAAGTTATAACACCCTAATTCATTTGAAATACTTAACTCTTCAGTATGTCAATTAGTTTGATAGATATGGAACAAAGGAAAAATACTCAATATTTTCACATTTTGCAGTTTATTCTTAGAATTTTCATTTCTTTTAAATAATGGTCATGAGAAGGCAGTTTAATTGGGTTTTTTTTTTTCAATTTAATACCATTTTTAAAACCATTTTATATATATCATATTTACTACATGTCCATAATTATACATGTATAACAAATCACTAACTAAGTTTTTATTTTAAAATGTTTCTATTTTTATTTTAAAACAAATTTTTTTTTTTTTTAAAAAAAAAAAAGGAAATTAGCAAAATAACATTATTTAAAACTATCACGAAAAGTTAAAAAAGATTGTGAATTTTTTCTATAGCATATTTTTAAAAAACATTTTAAAATAAAAACAAATTTATTAATTTAAATTAAAAAAACATACTTATTGATTTATTGTACATATATAATTAAGTACCCATAAAAATGTAATATATAAAGAGTATAAAATAAAAATTCATATAACATTAAGAGTATATATTGTAACCTTTCACTTAGCCATATAGATATGTAGGTGGAGAGGGAGTGACAGATATATATATGTAATAATTTATTTATCAGGGCACCAAATTGTAGGTCTAACTATCAGCTGCTGTGCCAACTTGAGATCATCATCACCTGACAAAATGGTAAGTCCATGTGGAAAGCAAGGTATCACCCCCCATTTAAGTTATAAAGAGTAGGTTTTGTTCTTATTTTGAATCCAGTAATTATTAAATAACTAACTAAACATCACATAATCACCATCTCTTATACTAGCACATAATTGTTATTAAACAAGGGAAAACTCTCTCCATACAGTAGTGCCACCCTGTGTCAACTAGAGTAATATTCCCAACATTTCAACTTGATCACACAAGCCTTCAACTGGGAATGAGGGCTTGTGTGATGAATTTGAAATATTGAAATATCTAATTAAAATCTTGCATAAATGAACCTGCAAAGTGTCTTTTATATAGTAAATATGATATATACATAAGGGGTATAGTGTTTTCCTGAAGATTTGTGATGATGGTGTTCTAGTTGCATTGTTATATTGGACTATTTCCATCATCTAATATGCGTATTGAATGTGTTTAGAACAAATTAACTTTATTTAAATATTCCAAGTACATTCAACTGTTAGTAATAGCACATCAAACAGGTAAGTAGATGCACTATGCTTCAAGAAGCATTATTCTCTTCTCTTCTTCAGATGTTGCTGGCCTGACTAGTGACAGTATTAGCATGGAATTTGAACCTGGACCCTAGATTCACTGGCCTGACCAGTGACAGTACTAGCATGGGATTCGAATCTGGACCCTTAGATTCTTAAATTTTAATACTCAAAAATAAAAGGGTCCAGGTTCGAATCCCATGCTAATACTGTCACTGGTCAGGCCAGAAACACCTGAAGAAGAGGGGAGAATAATACCTCTCGAAACATTGTGCATATACTAACCTGTTTGAAGTACTATTACTAACAGTTGAATATATTAGGAATATTTAAATAAAGTTATTTTTTTAAACACATTCAATACACATATTAAATGATGGAAATAGTCCAATATAAAAATAAAATAAGGGGTATGTATACCTTTTAGCTTATAGCAGAAATATTTAATAATATATATGTTATATGGATGGAGAGCTCACAAATAAGCTCTTAACAAGCTTTGCAGAATATCCCCAACCCCAGACCAGACTCTGCTACTGGTGTCCACAATGAGGTGCTAGAATATTCAAGCATTATGTTAAAAATACCAGGACAAGCCCAGCACTTTATCCATATGTCTTCCAATCCAGCTATCTAACTTAAATAGTCATATGGGACTGAACTAAGTTTAGATAAACCCTATATTAAAAGCTTTAGCAAAATAAAATTGCCAAAGCCTTAATAACAAAAAAATAAAATTACAAAAAAATCAAGTCAGATGTCACATGACCTAATTTAATAAGCTTATATTATAAATGTTATATAAAAAGCTCATAAATAAGCTCTTAACAAATATCCCCAACCCCAGACCGGTTTCTGCTACTTGCATACTCGGTGAGGTGGTATTTTTCACTGAGGATGCCAGTAGCAGAAACCAGGCTAGGGTTGGGGTTATTCTGCAAAGCTAGTTAAGAACTTATTTGTGAGCTCTATAGATAACATTTGTAATACAAGCTTATTAAATTAGGTCATGTGACATCTGTCTTGATTTTTTTTGTAATAATATATATATATACATCAGCCATAAATGTCCAGTCAATTTAAAGTACAATGGAGTTTATATTTTCATTTACTGTATTAATACTAAAAACTTAAAAGTAATAGAGATAATTTATTTTTATATTAAATAATTTTATTGACTGTGCACTAAAAAGAAATAAAATAATTGTTCTTTTAACCACAATTGGAGTTTTTTAGATTTAACTTGTAATAAAAACATGGGGAGGGGGTCCAGAAATTAATTAAGTCAATATTTATTTTTTATAACAAGGGATAAAATTAATAAATTTCTGGATCCCCTGAGCTTTTATTTCAAATTAAATCTAAAACCTCCAATTGTGGTTAAAGAAACAATTATTACTTTTTAGTGCACACTTAATAAAAGCATTTAATATAAAAAATTTATCTCTATTATTTTCACTTCCAGTAATAGTAGCTAGCATTAAAAGATCTTTTAGTAAATTAAAAATAATAAAAGATTATATATAAAATCCAATTGGCCAATCAGGATTAAAGATCTTGCAATGTTAGTTATTGAGCAGAAAGAAGCATCTAAAATCAATTTTAAAAAACTAATTAGTGATTTTGCAAATGCAAAAGTGAAAAAGAAGAATTTTTAAAGTGAATGCTTTTATTAAATTACCTTGTATATATTTATAATATAAAATAAATAATTGAAAATTTGTGAATACGTGAAAAATCAAAATTTCAAATTTTAAAATAAGGCCCTTTTTTAATTTCCACCTTTGGACCCAATTTTTCTAGTTATGCAACTGATATATATATATATATGTTGTCAAAATAATTTAAAACAACAACATTCAATTAATTATGACAAAAAATTTGACAGATGTTAATGAAGTCTTACTTATCATGAAAAAAAAACTTTACTTTCATATATAAAAACCACATCAACAAACAAAAGTACTTTTTTTAATGTAAAAATCTTCGAAAAACTAATAGATCCACATTTTAATATCACTTCAGAAAATATTTAAAAAGTATTAATAGTAATCTTGAATAAAAAGAAACAATGACTTATCTAAGTTATCTTCAATTGTACAATATAATATTTTGCAAATTGAAGATGGCTTATGTTATAAAATAGATGAGATGAAGGAGACCAGAATAAAGATAGACCTAAAACCAAATTAAACAAATGTTTTATGTAATAAAGAAGAAAAAATTTGAGTAATTTAAATTACTTTAATAATTTTGCAGTAAAAAAGCACAATATGAAAAAAATAAAAACATAAAATGACTTATATATAAATGTGGTTGGCTTTATATTATATGTATAAGCAATATATATATATATATGTCAAAATGCATTGACCGGGATGCAAACCTGGGACAGCTGCTTGGAAGGCAACTATGCTATCCGCTAAACCACCAATGCTTGACAAGCAGCAATATATTTTTATGTGCTTAAAAATAAAAATATTTAATCAATTTATGAACATGAATTAGTATGCAGTTTTATAATAATATCATTAACATAAAAATGAAAGCAAAAGCTAGGAATAAGCAGAAATAAGTGGATAAGAATGTGTTGCTCCACTCCTCACCCCCAAAATAGAAAAAATAATATTGGAAAAATAAATAAAATAATTGTGGCTCAAGAAGTTTTGGAGTGGATATTATAAGATACTGTTGTCCTAAAAAAAACCTAACTTAAATTGTTAAAAAAAAAGCTTAACA